>VXAV01008456.1:99043-111970 GCA_013399715.1 Alectura lathami | reverse complement strand
CTGGGTCAGGTTGCTCAGAGCCCTATCCAGCCTGACCTTGAAAGAATCCAGGGGTGGGGCATCCATCACCTCCCTAGGCAACTTGTTCCAGTACTTCTTTAAACTTATTATAAAAAAACCTTTTCCTTATATCTAGTCTAACTCTCCCCTCTCTCAATTTAAAACCATTTCCCCGTGTTCTACCACAACAGACACTGCTAAAGTGTCTGTCCCCTTCTTTCTTNAGGAGTGAGGAACGTAATATCGGGAAGCAGGAGTAGTGGTTTGTTGTTAAATTTTTCTGGAACATACAATTAATTTCAAAGGTTTAACAATTTTGGAGCTTACTAGGAAGGTTGGTCAGACCATGTCATTAAAGGAAATATTTGCACAATATCTTTATTAAACTAATGACATTGATCTTCCCCGTGTCAATATTGATTCAGGAAAAATATTACACTTTTGCAGAATATGAAGGGACTGAAAGAGAATTCAGTCAAACTTCATTGGAGTGTTCCTTTTCGGCTCCCTTCTTATGTGCTGAAAGGAGAGCTCATGGATGAGAGAAATTTTTTCTTGGTCACAGAAGTATTGGAAGAGTGAATTCCATGACACAGAAAAATGAAATGGGAATGACAGCTGTATAAGAAACATCCACTTTGCTCCATCATCTAATGTCAGCTGCCAGCATGGACAATGCAGAATAAAATACTGAGTCTAGAGAACTGCACATGAAAGGTGTAACAATGAGAATTGAATGTGATGAGGGAGGAAAATGAAAAATCTTAAATGGCCAGTGGGTAGGAAGGGCTAGAAAAAGCGTTTAGCTAATTAGACATAATGAGCTCTATTACTGCCTGCTAACCTAATTCAAATTACCTCACCTTTGCTGCAGGCTGAGAACATGCACTTGGATGGTTTCTGTGGCAACTTGTGCATGCATCTTATGTGGTTGGCAACCTCCACATTTGTCGGGTAGATTTTTTGGATAATCCTTCTGTGTTTGCTGCCACTGGATTTTGATTTTTTTTCTCAGAAGACCAAGCACCTTGAAGTAGAGTAACAGCTAACAGCTGGCAGAATCTTATTTTGTTGAGTATAGCTTTTTGAATACAACTTTCATGAATACATCTCCAAGACATCTTGGAGACTTCAGAATCTTGGAGATGCCTTAGAATCTTAAGGAATGATGATGTTCTATGATTAATTAGTAGTTTTTTAAATTTGTTTTTGACTTTTTTTTTTTTTTTTTTCTCCCTAGAACGTTAATTTTTGACTGAGAAGCCGATTGGGATATCTGGGATGCTAGCCCAAATAGTTTGTGTTTATTATCACAGAGGAAAGGAAAACATGGAAGGGCAAGAATAAAGAAACTAAAGAGTCAAGGTAGAAGGAAGGTGGAGGAGAGGAAGACAGACTACTTCTTTATTATGCCAGCTAGAGGATGGAATAAGAAAACAGACACTTAACAAACAGCATGGCCAAAATTCTTTGTTAGAAGAATGTTTAACCTCCTTTATTCATGATGTATCCATCCAATCATGCAGATATTCCTTCGATGTTTAAAGTTGCTCTGTTACTATGCCCTGGGAGCCTAAATTGTGATTATGGATTATAAACTCTTATTCTTATCAAATGCAGCAGACTTTTCACTTCTCTACTGACAAAGCTGTAGCACAGTTTACATAGCAGTACGTGTGAACATGCATCTTTTTACATAAGCACACTGAAATGTATTTGCTTAAAAAAATGTGGCTGGGGTCATACCGAGCCTTTCCAGTATAGCTGGCAGAAACGGTTGGCCTTGTAGCAGTGCTTGGATGTGGATGCTGACAAAACACTTATCTGAATGGTCGCTTTGGTACCAGAAGGCTTTCAGCATTAGCCGCTCTATAGAATATGGCTGTTTTCTGACATTTATTTATTTCCTGTCTTTCAGACAACTAGCTAGCTCAAACCTGCAGTCTGGCCAGACTCTGGAAAAGGCACTGAAAAGCTGAAGAGACATGGAGTGTAGTTTGAATGCCACAAGCCAGACTGCCTTTCTGCATCTTCTAAAGGTTTTCCAGAAAACCTGAGAGGTGTTAGGTCATAACGTGGAGTGCAACAAGCCAAGTGAACTGCTGCTTCTGTGTACTCCTAGGCAGAAAAGATGGATATGAAGGGAAGGAAACAAATAACACACAATTTAAGATAAATATATAAATGATTAAATGAGGGAAAGGTTTTTCAGGGTTGTGGGGAAGAAATATAAAGCTTTGCAGAAGTATCTGACTCTGGCTGATTAAACGTGAAGAGTATTTTATCACTGAAAATCATGGCAGCTTGTAGGTAAATCTGGAACTGGTGCAGATCATCATGCATGCCTGAAAGAGCAACACCATAGTTCAGACCATAGAAAGGGCATATGGGGCATATGACATCTTCCCCCAGCTATATAGGCATGCAAGTGACAAATAAATGCAATACTTCATTTGATTTATCTCAGAAAGCTTGTTCGCAATTTCCTAATGGCTCTTTTTTCTTTTTCTTTCTTTTTCTTTTTTTTTTTTTTTCCCTTATATACATAAATAAGCCTAGGTTTGGGGAAATAAAATTACTGGTACTAAAAACAGCAGCTGGTGAAAAACAGCAAGTGCTCGAAGCCTTAACAGTTGCTGTCACTACCAATTCAGGACATGTTATCACCCCATTATTTTTTTACACTTAGAAATAAAATGAGTGTTATTAAATGGTTTAGAAAATGACAACTGCCTGTGGTAAAGTTTTGTTACACTCGATGGAAGGAATATTAATAAGAGGATAGGTATGATATCTTTGAGCCAAGTTGAGGAAAAAAAAAGAACAGATCTCATTTCGAACTACAGAATCATAGAAAATCATGAATTGGAAGGGATCCACAATGATCACAGAGTCCAGCTCCTGGCTGCACACAGGACAATCCAGAATTCAAACTTATGTCTAAGAGCATTGCCCAAATGTTTCTTGAACTCTGGCAAGTTTAGTGCTTTAGACCATTGCCCTTTGAAACCTGTTCCAGACCTTATCACCCTCTGGTGCAGAACTTTTTCTGCTTAAAGTCATATAGAAATCAGATAATTTTTTAAGTTAGAAGAGATCTCTGTAGGTCACCTAATCAAACTCTTGCTCACACTAGGTCCACACAGAGCAGATTACTCAGTGCATCGAGCAACCATATTGAATCACTGCTGGCCAGGACTTCACGTCCTCTTGCGCAAAGCTATTTTCTCCCCAGTAGTGTCCACCTGATACTGCTGCATGAAGTTGCCTATCCCAGGTGTAGGTTTGCATTCACTTTTGTTGAACTTCATGAGGTTCCTGTTGAATTATTTCCCCAGTCTGATAAGTTCTCTCTGTGTATACATTTCAACCACACCCCTCAATTAAGTACCACTCATGAACTTGCCCCTGCATTCAGCTGTTGTTAAAGATACAAGAATTTTCGCCTCAATATTGACCTCTGAGGAATGCTACTAGTAATTTTCTGTCAACTGGACTTCATACTGCTCATCACAAGCCTTTGATCCTAGTGGCCCCGCTAATTCTTTATCCACCCTGAGGTCCACGTACCCACACGAAATGTCACCTGTTTGATAACACTGTGAAAGTCACATTGAAAGTATTGTTAGAGTCAAGGTAAATATAATCCACTTTTCTCATCCACTTAGTCAATTATCTGAAGATGATCACAGTTTTTCAAGCATGATTTGCCCTTGATGAATCCATGCTAACTGTTCCCTAACACCTTCTTATCCTTCATGTGACTGTATGTGCCTTTTGGGAGGATCAGCTTCAGAAACATATTATTCTTTTTTTATTTTTTATTATTTTATTTTCTTTTTCCAGGGCAATTAAGACTTTAGAAATATTTAGACATAACTCATCTAGCTTTAAACTACCTATCTCAGGTATTAACATTTGAAAATACAGACATCAGTGCAGTTCATCATCTAAGAACTTGGGCTCACTGACTGAGCCCCTTGCCACTCAGCTTCTCTGAAAATTCTTCCAAGTTTGTTCAAGGAATGTACTTGAAGATGAAATTGCAGAGTGGAGATAAACATCATGAGATAATCCTGCCCAATGATTTTGTATCATGCGGTGAATATTTCTACATGGTAGCTTTTTGTTCTGACTCTCTCTTTTTTTTTTTTCTTTTTTTTTTAACCACCTGTTACCTTATAATAACCTGATCAAACCCTTCTGATATTTTTCCAAGTCCAAAAAAAGTCCAAAACCAAACCAGATTGTATGTTTACAAGAAGAGCAGAATACAACTTCACAGCATCTGACAGTGAGTATGAAAATATTCAATTCTCATGCCATATGGACAAGAATGTTGAGAAATTAAAGTAAAATTACTGAAGTAAACAGAAACATTTACACCTCAGTTCAGTTTCTAAATAAACAGAGCAGTCATCCACCTCTGAACAGGTGGTATATCTGAATACACAAAATAAAAAGAGGAGGAGCAGTGAAGGAAGGGAGCAACTTAGACTGCAGATGACATAAAACTATCCAAAAGCATATTTGTTTTTCATCTGGAATGAATGCATATTTTCATATATTGCTCTGGACACTGAGACATACCCATGAGAAAAAGTGGCTTGCTATTGCTTTCCTATATTGATTTGACATTTACAGCAATGATTTCATTTCTCTGATATCTCTTGTGAAAGATAAACTGTTTTGATCTATACCCACTGTTCAATATTGCTTTCATTCTGGAACGTATGCTGAACTTTGCACTCTGTAATGTGATGGTGTAGCACACTGCAGACTGCAGAAAATCTTCACCTATGGAATGAGTAAATAGCTTAAATCAAAAATTATACTGTTGCTTGGATGCAATAGAATTTAACAATTTTCAGTTTCCTTGGTCTTCTAGGGACTGTGTTTGATGTTGTCTCACTTTTGTTTATTTTACTACACCTCTGTGCATTTGTAAGTCATGTAGCCTTATAAAATCAACAGAGTCACTCTCAGAAAACATGAATTTGTAGTTCTGCTCAAACTGCATCAGTTGTAACAGTATCCTTGTGCTGGGTAAGGATCTCTGTCATTCCAAATTTCTTGGGTAAAAACAAAAAAAATCTTTTCTGAGCTGGGGGGTCAGCAGTTATGGCTAACAGGAGAACAATATTTGAATCACAGTGGCATTCCAGCTGGGTAAGGTGCCTGGTTCTGGTGTAAGCAAACGGATAGTCTGGAAGGGTCGCAACTGGAGTGTCATGTAGTCACAACAGTAACATTAACATTCCAGAATGTATAGCTATTTTTGATTCCCAGTGCAAGGAATCAAGTGAAATATTTAATGTATTTCGTTTCATTTTTATATTCAGGTATATCTTCCTACCTTCCTCTGACTCAATTAAAAGTTCACAGCTTTCTAGTTCTAGAGTAACATTTTCATATGTTATGTTTTTCTGCATATCTAAAAAATCAGAACACAAAACAAAGAATAAGATAAATAAAGACTGAAAAAAAAAAAAAACAACCTTTTGAATGTAATCCAGTTACAGATACTTTTTTTAACCTACTAGGTCATGTGTATATGAAAGGCTATATTTAGAACTCTATTTTAACACTCAGTGACACAAATGGAGATTCAGTAGTGTATCTGTCAAAACAACTGTTTTAACTGGAAAAAAGAAAAGATAGACAAACTTTAGGATAAAAAAAATCTCTTTCTCAGGTCTAAATCAGAAACTGCAAACTACAATTTTAAGGCTAGGAATAACTGCTCTGATTTTAAATTATTATTCACACACTGTAGAGGAATAGGTACTGTTGCACCTGGGCAGGACAATCAGAAGAATGATATAGATCCCTGTCATTACTTCAATCCTTCAGTGCTTCTGGGAATGACAATACATTGTTGTCATGGTTGAAAACAGAGTTAAGGAAGAAAATGGAAGTATTCCATAGCATATACATCACGGTACACTGCTCTTTAGGGGGCGCTGCGGTGCGCGACGCTGCACCTGGCTGCTGTGGGGCCGCTGGGGCCGCCCCGGCGCTCGGAGTCCTGTCTGCGCCAGGCTGGCGGGCTGGCGCGGGTAGGTGGGGGCTGTTTCCAGTTTGGGGTAGTTTTCTGTTTTTCGGGTTTTGGCGCGCGGGGCAACCGGCTCGGGTCTGGGTCTGTCGCTCTGGCGTGTCTGTGAGACCTTACCTTTTGNGCGCTGGGGTGTCTGTGAGACCTTACCTTTTGCTGTAAGTTAATTGTTCTACTTCACATCTTTTTATAAGCAAAGTTTAATTATATTTAGTCCCGAGTTCTACCTTTTATATTTCCTCTCAATTTTCTTCCTTTTTTCAACCCCTCCCCGCTTTTAACTCTCAGCCGGCAGCCACCGGCAGGCGCCGGCATCCTTGAGCTTGCTCGGCAGAGGAGGAGGGGAAACCACTACATATTATAGTCAATGTCTCTTTGTCCAGGTGGAGGCCAGTCACAAGCGGTGTCCCCCAGGGGTCTGTCTTGGAACCGGTGCTCTTCAACATCTTTATTGACGACTTAGACTTTGGGATTGAGTGCACCCTCAGCAAGTTTTCTGATGACACCAAGCTGAGTGGTGCAGTTGATACCCCTGAAGGAAGGGATGCCATCCAGAGGGACCTGGGCAGGCTGGAAAAGTGGGCCCACGAGAACCTGATGAGGTTCAACAAGGCCAAGGGCAAGGTGTTGCACTTGGGTCGCGGCAATCCCAGGTATGTGTACAGACTGGGAGAAGAACTCCTTGAGAGCAGCCCTGTGGAGAAGGACTTGGTCGTCGTGATTGATGACAGGCTGGACATGAGTTGGCAGTGTGCTCTTGCAGCCAGGAAGGCCAATGGCATCCTGGGCTGCATCAAGAGAGGGGTGGCCAGCAGGCAGAGGGAGGTGATCATCCCCCTCTACTCTGCCCTTGTAAGGCCTCACCTGGAGTGCTGTGTCCAGGCCTGGGGCCCCCAGGACAGAGGGGATGTGGAGCTGTTGGAGCAGGTCCAGAGGAGGGCCACCAAAATGATGAGAGGGCTGGAGCACCTCTCCTGTGAGGAAAGGCTGAGGGAGTTGGGATTGTTCAGCTTGGAAAAGAGAAGGCTCCGGGGAGACCTCATTGCGGCCTTCCAATACTTAGAAAGAGCTTACAGGCAGGAGGGGGACCGACTTTTTACACAGGTGGGCAATGTTAGGACAAGGGGGAATGGGCTAAAACCGAAAGAGGGGATGTTTAGGTTGGACATCAGGAAGAAATTCTTCCCTGAGAGGGTGGTGAGGTGCTGGAACAGGCTGCCCAGAGAAGTTATGGATGACCCACCCCTGGATGCGTTCAAGGCCGTGCTGGATGGGTTCCTGGGCAGTTTGATCCAGCGAGCTAGTTGCTGGCAGCCCTGTCCACGGCAGGGGTGTTGGAACTAGATGATCTTTGAGGTCCCTTCCAACCCAAGCCATTCTATGTTTCTGTGATTGTATGATTGTATGATTCTGTGATTCTATGATTCTATGACTCTATAAGCCCAACCAAAAACAGAAGAGAAAAAAGCTTATGACCCACCTCCTTCCCACAGAATAGCTGTGATGAGATGATTAGCAACCATCATCTAACTTTTATGAAAAAAATTATTTTACCGTAAATACCCATTTGATGTGATCCCATCATTTTTCTTTTAAACAGTTCTTCCTCACAACTCTTTAAATCACTACTTATCAGGATATGGAGAGTATTTTTATCACCTCTCTACTTTCACTTGCTGAGGCTAAAGAAATTAAACTGACTTTGATTTTCTAAGATAGGACCAGCCTGATACACATTGTCTGTACCTGTTCCAATTTGAATTTGCCATCATCATCTGTAAGTAATTAAAACTAACCTTAGCTGATATTTCACTCGTATATTATTTAATACTTTTGATATTTCCACGTCTCTGTTGCATGTATCACTCCAAAAATCTCTGGAGTAAGATTTATCTTATGCACAGTTGCATGAGGTGTGTGGTTTATAATCACCCACTAAGTGGCTGATATATTCCTGCAGGTGGCTGATGTATTCAAGACTTTCTCTTCTGCCTTCCAGCTGATGTGTTAAAACAGTCTTGCTATTAGTCGTTCAGGGCATGGCCTTGCACTTTTTATCATTACATTTAATTCCTTTTCTATCACATCTCTGGGTCACACAGCCTTTCCACTACAATAATCCTCTCTCTTCCAGATAGAAAATTCTCCCACTTTGTGTTATCAGCAAATTTTGTTAGTATACTCCTGCATTTTTATGCCTAGGTCATTAAAGAAAATACTGAAGATTAGCATCAAATACCTAATATTCTTAGTGAGTAGATCCAGTTCCTGTTGTCCAGTTCAGAACCAAACATTTCCTTTCATAAATATTATTTAAATTTAAGTATGTATGTGTGGATAAGCATGCAATCCATCTGTCGTAATTTTTTTGCCAGTACATCACACACTTCTGTTGGCCCATCTCAACTAACCCATCTATTATGGTTATGCAGAATATAGTGCAGAACAGGCTGATTTATGAAATGCTGGATGATTGTCCCTATTTTTATTAATGTCTGATTATTCGTTCTCAAATACATCACTTTCCATTCGAAAATACCAAATTGACAGACACTAAATGCTCCATGGAAAGGAGCCATGAAACTGAGCTACTCCAGACACCCCTCTCTGTGAATCACCTTTCCTGCAGCTCCCAGCACATAGAGGCCCAGTTCACGACCTGCACCAGTCGGCAGCAGGGTTATAATTCCAATAATCCAATGCTTTGGGGTTTCTGTGTGAATTAACTGCACAGGTTTGCTTTAAGTGCCATTTTGGAGAAGGGGATAGAGCAGATGGGGATTTGTACAGGCCAAACTGTTGGAAGCTTGAGATAAGGAGAAAAAAAAATAGAAAAAGAAAAAATAAATAAAGAAAAGCTGTGAAAGATAACCCTTTTGTTTGTGAGTTTTGCATTGCCACCTGCCGACCTCAGACCTTCTGATCTCCTCTCAGTAAACCACAGAGGCAGCAGTTGGAATGATCAGATATATGATCAGGGCAATCTGTCAGAAACTACTTTGTCACATTCCCCAGCACTAAAACACGTGGAAAAAAAATAAAAAATCTGTGTTTAAAACTGTAACTGACCCTTATATAGGAGAACATTTGCACAGAAAACAACAACAACAACAAAAAAAAAGAACAAAAAAACGCTGAATGTGTCTTGTGTCTCCTGCTCTTTTTTTTTTTTTTTTTTTTTTTTTAAAAAACAACAAAAACNTTTTTTTTTTTTTTTTTTTTTTTTTTTTTTAAAGCAGCACTAAAATATTAGCATTTATGTTTTATCTCCCTTAAGCATCTGTACCTTTGTTGTTTGCCTGCGGCAACACAGTTTTAATGTCATTCTCAAGAGAGTAGGCTGAATTCCATTATATAACACATGAAATAAAAATGGCTGAGCAGATAAACAAATAAGCAACAGATAAAACCAACAGTTACTGTTTAAGTGATTCAAAAATCTTGTTAGTCTATATCTTGTCACATTTTCAGCCCTAATTGGACCACTAGTTTTCTATATTTTTCTAAGAGATGAGAAAGATAAATGGAGGTGGTGGTTTTTGTTTTGTTTTGTTCTTAAACTAAGTGCTGAAATACTAAAAAATGCATATTTAAAGGACACATCACATGTCCTGGAAGAGACAAGAATTTGTTTTGTTCTATAATATTTCTACATCTTACGTATATAGAATATATATCTCCTAGTAAGATCAAAATGCTCTCCAGATATCCATTTTTTTATTTCAGCCTACTGTACAGTATAATTTTAGAATACCTTCAAAACTAGTGATAAATATACGGAGTATATTTGGGTAAAGAAGAATAAATAGTAAAAAAATATATTTTTTTTCACCTATACTGTTCTTCTTAATATAAGTAATAAGTTATATTAAATATCATATTCCAGTTGTAACTATAACCACAACAGGAAAACATAGGCTATTGTCACATCTGTTTACCTCTACTGTTAAGAATGGAGTTTCTGTTTTTTCATTTAGCTGATGGGGCAGATATCATGTCCAGCCTATCATGGACTAGGTGGACTGTTGGAGTATTTTCATAATTCCAAGCTTGTTTTGCATGGGTCACATACAGGAATAATCATGGCATCTAGTCTGAATATGTACCATGAAATCACCCTGTATTGGCAGAATTTGGCAGACATGGGCAGTTTTTCTGGAAAGAGTCTAGGCGTTATAATACAGTCAGGACTGAATTATACTGGCAAGGCTATATACTAGGATGTTTCCACAACATTTCTTCAAACTGCTGTTGAGTACTGACATTTCAGTGAGTTTCATTACTTCTGTGAGACCTAAATGTACTCATACCTTTAGAGAGATAAGTTTAAAAAGGATGAAGGCATCCTTTTGTGCAGTCCTCACTATTCTTTCATTGTATTCAGAGATTATTCATAAACACCCTGGCTGACCAGCCTGTTAATATAATTTCAGCAATATAATTTCTTTGATTTTGTGCTAGAAACTACTAGGTTGTTAAAATTATGAAGTCTAGCCATCCTTCAGAATACTATGGCCTCAAACTATGCACTCAAGCTTGTGCAAAGTGAATTCAGCTCTGTGAGAGTATACCCAGATTGCCCATTCTTTACCGAAGTAAAATTTAATGTATGTTTTGAGGTTGTTATCTTGTTTTTTCCTCTCTTTTCCATTTCTAGCCGATATTTCAATACCATCTCCATGGTTTGGAAAAAAAAAAATGATTAGAAAGTCACTGATCGATACTACAAATTGTTTTATTTTTCTTTCTTTCTCCTTTTGAATAAGAGATTCTCTCTAAATATTCCCTATGAATGTCCCAGAATCTGCAGTACATGGCTTTTTTTTTTTTAACATTTATTTATCAGTAATTTAACTCTTCAGCTCCTACCATTGTATTACTGACCTGTAATACTTAGCCAGGCCAGTAAGAAGTGCTTTTGAAAATCAATCATATCACACATATATCATCATCAGAGTCACTTTAAAATCAATGACAGTCATCAGTAACCCAAAGAAAACCTAATCAACCAAGCTAAGGTCAAAAAGACACTCACTTGTATTCAGCCTCTTCCATGTGGTGTTGTACATGTTAGTAAAAACATGAAAATAAAACTGATAGAAGAAGAAATTAGGTGCAATATTATTTAATTTACCAGAAAATATTCCATCTTTACCATATATTCTTTTTATTTTATGCACTCTTTGTGATGTATTCTGCCAAAGAGTGTTTTCATTTGCCTATTTCTCCCAGATATTTACAGGCATGGAGCACAAGAGAAGAAAGAAAAGTAAAGCATTTTAAAGGTGATGTAGATCATCTCTGGAGCTGATTTTTCTAACATAGAAACATGCCATCCTCAATTTCGGATTGTAAGCAATTGTGGTTATCAGACATCAAAATGTGTTTTATGAACAATTGTGTTTATATAAAACAATTTATTCCTTTGTCACTGAAAGAAATTCACAATCACCCATTTTATGTGTAACTAGTTCTTCACAATTGGTAAGACTTGGAGACATCTTGCTCAAAGCAAAAGCCTCTCTCTCCCACAAAAGCAAATGTGCTGAATTTTGATCTCTATTCCTATGCTTGCAGTAATAACAATTAAGAATAATGCCAATAGCTAGTTCTTTCCACTGTCACACCTTTCATGGTTTTAGACTCACTGTGCCCCAGATTATACCTATTTATTTATTATGGGTGCCTCTATTCAAAGGTGGCAACAGGCAGTGTTTCTTCATTACCGCAGTCTCTAGTGCATTCAAAATCTATAGAATACCCTGTAAGTAGAAAAGTTAATTCCATTTTTTAAGTTTACAGATTTTAAGGGTCAATTAACACAACTAGTCAGACCTCTTGTGGCATAACACAGAATATAGAGTTTCATTTGTTTTCTCCTCCCTCTCAGTAACTTGTTTTAAAAATTGTCTGCAAAGAAAAACATCCAATCTTGCAGAAAGGAGACAAGAGGAGACACTTTGCTTCTGCAGCGGCCTCTTGCAGAGTGGATGATCTACCGAAAATGCAGAGCCTCCTTTCAAATATGACTATGCTCTAACTGTGATTTTAGCTCCGAAACATTGCTTCTTGGTTTTAGCATTGTATGTAATAAATATTAGCATAGTTGTTTCCCCCATTTCTATGTCCCCCAGGACATTTAAACCCTGAAATAAATCACCTCTCAACCATCTTTTTAGTAAGACAATGTCATGGTTTTCCACAGGTATTCCATATCATGACATCATGTAATAAGCTGACACATATGGGAGGGCTGCCAAGGGGAAACCACAGCCCCCAGAATGCTCCTGTCCCTTTGCACGTGGTTTTTGGGTTGCAGGAGCTGCTCCCCGCCTGTTGCCTCCAGTCGCCGTTGTTGACACATATAGGTGAGGAGACTCCCGTACTTTCCAATTTGTCAGATTTATTGCTCTCAATCCCTTTCATATTGTATTATCTTGCATTCCTTTGCTGTTTTTAGCAAACTAATAATCTTTTACCTCAATTGCGCCTCCTCTCACTCCCCTACCTGTGAAAGGTGGGGTTGGGGCTGGTGCTAGGCCCTGTGATGGGGCAATCTTTAATTAACCCACAACAGACATACAGGTTGAGATCTTTAAGTCTGTCATAATAATGTTTGTCTTTCAGGTGTCATCTCAGTGATGTTAGATATTTAATATAATTATATATATATATAATATATATGTAATAATAAAAATACATATATATATATATGTATACATATATATGTGTGGTTTTTTATATATATGCATTTGTCCCAATAGAAAGATAATATGGAATCTATTCTAGGAGAAAAACTAGGGACATAGTAACACTAGTAAATTAGGACTGAAGACAACTGTATGCTAAAGCAAAGCAACATTTGAAAATGA
>VXAV01008456.1:43871-54949 GCA_013399715.1 Alectura lathami | reverse complement strand
AAAGAAAAAAAAAGAAAATAAACTATAGAAGAGAATTTTCATTTTGTTTAGAATACCTTAGTCGATTTATACAAAATTATTTTGGTTGGAAAAAAACATGTAATAAACGAATTAACTTGAGATCACTCAAATGAACTTACTCACTTTCTGTTTGGATACTGAAAAAAAGAAACACATTTGTTATTTGCAAAATTATATCACAAACAATTCTGAGAAGAGTAAACTCTGTTCCTTGGAAGGGAGGTTTTCATTGACCAAAATACCCTAACTAGAAGACCATGCAAACATCAGAGAATGTTAATTATTAACAAGTAAATCTGGTGGTTTTCTGCATAACCTACAGTATTTCCTAGTTCTACGTTGCAACTTTCTTACTGTAGTTATGGAAATTTTCACTGTATTTTTCAATTTTGTGTGTTTTCCAAATGCTAGACAGACTTGATGTACATATACACTGTTGTTACTACTATTTTCCACACCTGTAGAGCTTTTCCTAAAAACTAGCTATGTCTCCAGGTGGTGATTAACTCTGTAAGAGAGTTCTGGAGAAAACAGTTTGTAGCATTTTCATCACTGTACTTCTTAAACCAGAGTTGCACCAGGTAATGAATGAGCCACAAAGGATTTCACTTTACCCTGTTATTATTTCTGAACCTGCTTAACAGATATTTTGTACACCATTCACAGTGTCATGAATTTGTCTATTATGGATGCTCTTGATTAAGCACCTATTGTGCTGCATTCTTCCAATTACTTTGTTTAAAAATGCCAAACACACAAAATATAAAACCTCAGAAACCCATGAAGACAAATACAGCACTTTCTACCTGTAGACTCTGACAGATGGGCTGCTGTGAATTTCATCTTCACTGGGGTTTTATACGGACATATTTTAGCTTTAAATAATGGTTAAGACAGATGAAATTTTTGTCTGCTATAAACCATAATGATCTAACAGCTAGTCCTCTTAAATGCATTTTCCTATCACGAGTGAAAAAAAAATCGGTATACTCATGTATGGTTCAATCAGAGATCAACTTTATGTTGCCATTCATCTGGGTGAGATTACTCCCAACTCTAATAATACCAATGGTTAAAAATTTAAGATCTGACCCTGGAAGTACAATGTAGGGGATATTCCTACTGGGCAGACCTCAGCTTCTAGATGCATGTAGTGAGGAAAGAATAAATGTTCACCTGGAAGTTAAATACAGAAGTTAACATTGTGTTGACACAGAATCAAATAATGGAAACAATACAGCTCCCAAACAAGAGCTTTTATCTGGCTATCTAGCAACTTGACAGAGTGAGCTGTGTATTTTTGAAACCACACTGTTAGAAATGTTCTGTTAATTTGCTATTATTAAAAAGAAGAAGGGCAAACAATCCTTACTAACAATACTTTAATAAATGGTAGAAATCACGTTGATTAATGCATACAAACATTATTATGTTTCTAGGAAATTATAGCCTTACAAATTATCATATATATAGAGTACATGCAAGAGAGAGGTTTACAGGAAAAGAGAAGGCTAGATACTTAACCCAGATCCAGACCTCTCATGCTGAAGGAAACCTGATGGTCTTTTTTTACCAGTTTCCTGAAGGGAGCTCTAAAATTCTAATTCCAGTAACCTGAATTAAATTTTAGGTTATGAATTGCTAGATTTACTGGAATTAATCTTGTAATCTTCATTATGGACTGCAGAGTTTTCCTTATATTTTCATGTTTTGTTTCTTTTTTTAAATGAAATGAAAAGGGACTTGTACTGGTGAAAAGAATATATATCAGTAAGCCTATGTTAAACAGGGCGTGCCTACAGGTTTGATAGGCTGTGGACACTGGAAAAAGAAATATTTTGATAGGTTTTGTCTTCTTAGGTAACTGTAAAACACTGGAGTGGTGTAAACAGAGTTATTATCCACATCCATTTTTAAATTAAAAATAAAAAATAAAAATCTTGGAATCACTGAGCTACAGACACTGAAATCTCAGTAACAGAATCATAGAATCATAGGTGATACTTCCAACTCAGTATCACCTGAGTTGGAAGGGACCTTTAAAGGTAATTTAGCCCAACTCCCCTGCAGTGAATGGGGACATCTACGCATCTACAGTCAGGCTGATCAGAGTGCTGTCCAGTCTGACCTTGAAGGTCTCCAGGGATGGGGCATCCACCACCTCTCTGGGCAACCCATTCCAATGCTTCACCAAACTTATCATAAAACACTTTTTCCTTAGATCTAGTCAAAATCTCCCCTCTCTCAATTTGAAACTATTTCCCCTAGTCCTACCACAACAGGCCCTGCTAAGGAGTCTTCCCTTTCTTTCTAGTAGCCCCACTTCAGATACTGAAAGGCCGCTATCAGGTCTCCCTGGAGCCTTCTCTTCTCCAGGCTGAACAGCCCCAACTCTTTCAGCCTGTCCTCACAGGAGAGGTGTTCCATCCCCTGAATAATTTTTGTGGCCCTCCTCCAGACATGCTCCAACAACTCCATGTCCCTCCTGTACTAAGGACTCCACATCTGGACGCAGCACTTCAGGTAGGGTCTCACCAGCACACAGTAGAGGGGCAGGATCACCTCCCTTGCCCTGCTGGCCACGCTGCTTTTGATGCAGCTCAGGATGCGGTTGGCTTTCTGTGCTGTGAGAGCACACTTCTGGCTCATGTCTAACTTGTCATCCACCTGTACCCCCAAGTCCCTTTTGCCAGGGCTCTGCTCAATCCTTGGATCCCTCAGCTTGTATTGATAACGGATGTTACCGCAACCCACGTGCCAGACCTTGCATTTTGCTTTGTTGAACCTCATGACATTAGCATGGGCCCACTACTCCAGCCTGTCTAGGTCTCTGGATGGCGTCCTGTCCCTCATGTGTGTCGACCGCACCACACAGCTTGGTGTCACCTGCAGACTTGCCGAGGGTGCACTCAATCTGGCTGTCGATGTCATTGATAAAGATATTAGAGAGTATTGCTCACAGAATGGACCCTTGAGGGACATCACTCATGACTGATCTCCATCTTGACATTGAGCCATTGACCATGGGTCAATCACATTGGGTGAACTAGCAACCAGTTCCTCATCCATTGAACGGTCCACCCATCAATTCCATATCTTTCCAGTTTAGAGAGAACACTTGATTAGTTGTCTTTAAAATACAAGTATTGATGCTGTCTATATCACATTACTTAGCGAGACAGAAATGTGATTAAGAAGGCAACTGGGAGAGTCAAGGGGAAAAAAAAAACATTTTGGAGTGTTTTTTCCATAGTTTCAGCAAAATTCCACCTATCACACTCACGGCCACAGAATGAAAATAAAATCACTGCTATATGCAACAGAACTTACAGCTTCTTTGCAAAGATTTTGATTCAAATATAGGTATTAAGAGCCAAGAAAAATGGAAACCATCCAAAACATTACAAATGTGGAAAGCATAAACACAGACACATGTTTATTTTCAGCAGACTTGCTTAGCATTCAGCCTAGTTGCTCCAAAATAAGCAATCTAAATGACTGCTTATTGTAGCTCTAATGCACAACTTGGACTATTCACAGTCTACTGAATTAAATAAGTTTGAAAACAGAAGAGAGAAAGATGGTCTGACTTCAAATAATTAGGATCCTTTTCCCAGCTGAAATCAGAATTGAGATCCTGCTGGTTATGCAGTGCTCTAAGAAATTTTCACATTTATGATACTTGCACATTTGAAATTTTCATGACCTGAATGTAAATGTGATAAGATTATAGAGAACTTCAAAAGCTATTAGAAAGTTGGGACTCGTATATTCGTCTTTGGAATCTGGTTTTATCCTTTACTTGTTTATCTTATTCCTATAAATAATTTCACACATCACACAGAAAATGCACTCTAACATTGATGAAACTACAACACACTGTTAGAAGATAAAACAGATCTGACTCCTCTTTATATGTGAACAAATGCACTACACAGTGACTTTACCTCCAATAAGTTCAGCAGAGTTAAAACATTGATTACTACTCTTATTTACTACACCAGAGTGAACCTGAAATACTGTCACTGAATTATCCCACATCACTATCAGGTCCCTAAGTACATCCTCATCATTGCTGGGGTTGCCTGGCTACAGAGCTAGGTTAGAAAATGGCACAGACATCCAGTCTTGAGGAATTCTCTTCCACAAAGGTGTGCAAAGATGTTCAGCAGGGTCTCCCCCTACCAGCATTCAGGAATGAATTTTAAGCTGGGTATCCAGACTCACTGAAGGCCTGTGCTCAGCAAGCCCTGCTCCATGTCCTCGGCTATGCTCTGCTCACCTCACTCAGGTGTTTTGGTACTACCCCGTGTTGGCAAAGCCACTCTTGTGCTAGGCTTGTTAGTATGCTCATCACCTGCCCTAAGCCCTGCATAGTGGCCAGCCTGTCCTGATCTCTAGCAGTGCTGGCTTTCCTGCTGGAGTCACTGATGTACATAATGGCTTTTTATATGTTTCAATAACAACAAGTTGTTCATGGGTAAATAATTTCCTTGCCTTTAGAAAAATTATCTGAATCCTCATCGACTTAGAAAATAGTGGGAATTGACTGGTGATCTCCCCAGTGAAGCTTCTCAAGGTGAGACAGGAGCCTCGAAGGACAGTGTGTCCCTCTGTCCCTGCAGCAGGGACATGCATGTCTGCTTCTGCTTCAGCTCCTGCTTATCAGTCTCTTAATGACAAAATAAAGAAGGAGCAGAACCAGAAACTTTGAGTGAAGTAAACCATTCATCAGCATGAACTGCAAATTATGATGAGCCAGTAGTCTTTATAATAGTCTTGGAGCAAAATGAACCATCTCTAAAATAAGCTACTTTCTTATTTTTATGGACATTTTGAATAGTAAAGAGATTCATGCAAGGAATCTTTTTCATTGATAAATCACAATGAGAAAGAGGGATAAATTTGCAGGGAACTCCTCTGTTGAAAAAAAAATGTTTTTTATCTGTTTTGAAAGTTATATAGGAAACAAATATACGTACTCAGTTAAAGCAACAAAGACAAGCTCTATCAGCTGCTACAAGGGGTGGGGCAAAGATCTCTGCAGAATGGTCCCCTTAGGGACCATCTTCTTTGGACAAAATGTTCACCTAGCTAAAGTGATTTGGTTACTAAATATAGGTGACTCTTAGAGTATACAATGTTTTCAAATATCAGACCCTATCCACAGCAAATATCACCCAGGATATACCTGTAAGCCATGCATATTTTTAATTATACATTATTTATTTTCTTGTTATATTTTGTTGCCTGTTTATTCTATTTCCAAAATTATAAGCTGGTAAAAGAACAAAAAAGAAGTACACTTTGCAGCCAAAGTTTTTTATATGTGGATGACAACTGTACAGCATGGCTATGTGTAAGTCAGACGTTCTCATCTAAACAGTAGATGTGGTTGATAAGCCACTCTCCATCATATTCGAAAAGCGATGTCAGAGGAATTCCCTGCTGACTGGAAAAAGGGAAAAATCACTCTCATTTTTACTAAAGGGAGAAGGGAAGACCCAGGGAACTACAAGCCGATGAGCCTCAGGTCTGTGCCTGGGAGGATGATGGAGCGGATCCTCCTGGAAGAGATGCTAAGGCACATGCAAGATGAGAAGGTGATCCGAGACAGCCAGTAGGGCTTCACCAAGGGCAGGTCGTGCCTGACCAATCTGGTGGCCTTCTATGATGGAGTGACAGCATCGGTGGACAAAAGGAGGGCGACAGATGTCATCTACCTGGACTTGTGCAAGGCCTTTGACATGGTCCCGCACCACATCCTTATCTCTAAACTGGAGAGATGTGGATTTGACGGGTGGATTGTTTGTTGGATGAAGAACTGGCTGGATGGTCGCAGCCAAAGGGTTGTAGTCAATGGCTGTAAGTCCAGATGGAGGCCGGTCACGAGCAGCGTCCCCCAGGGTTCTGTCTTGGGACCGGTGCTCTTCAACATCTTTATCAACGACTTAGACTATGGGATGGAGTGCACCCTCAGCAAGTTTGCTGATGACACCAAGCTGAGTGGTGCAGTTGATACCCCTGAAGGAAGGGATGCCATCCAGAGGGACCTGGGCAGGCTGGAAAAGTGGGCCCACGAGAACCTGATGAGGTTCAACAAGATCAAGGGCAAGGTGTTGCACTTGGGTCGGGGCAATCCCAGGTGTGTGTACAGAGTGGGAGAAGAACTCCTTGAGAGCAGCCCTGCAGAGAAGGACTTGGGCATTGTGATGGACGAAATGCTGGACATGAGCCGGCAATGCGCTCTTGCAGCCAGGAAGGCCAATGGCATCCTGGGCTGCATCAAGGGAGGGGTGGCTAGCAGGGAGAGGGAGGTGATCATCCCCCTCTACTCTGCCCTTATAAGGCTTCACCTGAAGTACTGTGTTCTGAGCTGGGGCCCCCAGTACAGTAAGAATATACTAGGCCTCCTAGTAACTCCTTGCAAACTATGATTTTGGTATAAGTCAGAGATGAACGAAGTGGCTGACCTTTCTGCCTCCTCTCAAGCATGTGATAATTATTTCAGGGAGATGGATTATGTAAACAGTCTAAAAGCTTTTAAGACTGAGCAGGTTGTGCAGGTTTTATAATCATCAGGAAGAAACAGTGTCTGACATTTAGGCACCCCATGGAAAGATTCTTAAATAGGACAGATGGTTATCTGTTCACAAAAAAAAACAACTATTTCTCCTCTTAAAGAACAAAGGAATGGGTGACCAGATCAGGTTTAGACAACTGAAAAGAAGCTATCTTAGGTTAATCATTGAATAGGTAAATTCTACCCAGTAAGGTAATATCTCTGACATTGTTGTTTATAGTGGTTGTGATGTGCTAATGCAACAAACCTTAGTATTATTCAGCTGTTGAAATTTTTCTGAAGTTCCCAGCTGATAACAAGCTTACATTAAAACACCTTGTGCATGAAGTAAGTTTGCACTCAAGACTGGTCTGCAGTTTGTGCTCAGAATACAATTCTATTCACCCACTGCTTCTCTCTGGTTATTACTAGTTTTATGGAGATTGTTATTTTCAGTCAAGTACTTGCATTATAACATATATGGTATAAAAATTTGCTTCTCATTACTTACAACATAAAATCTAGAATAATTGCAGGGACTTTGTGTCATTGTTTTTCACAACCTAGCATCACTTTTCATCTCAGCAGAAGAAAGAACCACTTCTTTGAGGAGTAAGGTATTTTTAATGAAGCAATACGTGCCCAACTTGTTTCATGAAGGCACAATGACAAAGTAGTGGTTAATATTCATCAATACAAAAATGAGACCAGCCCAAATAATATTAGTTTCAGCCAATTGTCTCCGTACTATTAGCCACAGGATAATTAGAATACAACCAATCTTAGTATTATAATTACTTGCAGCTTAATTCTCACATTGGCCTGATATTGCACACCACTACGGCTCATTACGCTTGTTTTATTAATGCAGTGTACCAAAATTATGTTAACATTCTTTCTAGTTACAAAATAATCTTCTGCTTCACCCACATACAAAATAGCCTCCATTAAAGATGAAATAATAAAAATATCAGAATAAAACTTAAATGCTTAGTTACACTCTGCTTTCCAAGAATAACAATTTACATAATTGTTCCAATATTTTTGACTGCATATCTCTAACCACTTTTGTGCAGGAAGCTATATTTATATATGCTTCTGAAGTATTCAAAGATACTTTATTTTATGACAGCAGGAACTGAAATAAAATGAGTACATAAAATCAGCGATGCCAACATATTAGTAGTTTGTCCTCTATGCTTTGCTATAGTGGTTATCAGAAGTGCATTAATCTTTCTTATTAAAGTCTATTTATATATCCCTTATTATCAATAAAATGTTATTTTATTTTCAGCACAACAAATTAATCTTCTTTTCCATTAAAAAGAAATCATAAGGTTTTTTTCTAAGCTTGGCCTGTTAATGATGTCTCTGTGAAGCAAAAAGAAGAGAAAGCTCAAAGAAAAATAATTAAAAGGAAAACTGAAAGGAAGAACTAGAAACCTGTTAATAGAAATTACAAAGAAGGTTTACCAGTTTACCAGTTAATGGCCTATTGTTGCTTTTTCAACTGTACCGTTTTCAGAGAATCAACAACAATTATTTATTGTCAGTAGTGTTTATTAGAATACAGGTCACAAAAACAAAATCTCTGCTTCTATCATGTAAAAAGCCACACTATTCACACGGCTGAGTAAACACTATTTGGGAAGAAGCTGGTCAACAAACTTCCAAACAAGCAATGTAATTTAAGCATGAATTAGGAGGCTGAAAAAGAAAACTCTCCAGAAAAGCCTTGCCTAACCTGGAGTGACACTTATTACCTGAAGGAAACATTTGCTTAGGAAAAAAGGTTTTCCAAAGTTTCATGAAACGTTTGTCTAGAGATTTTTATTGAACTTAGTTTTATAGCTGAGTTCTTCCAGAATATATGGAACATGGAAACTAGAATTACTATGTGTTTTTCTCCTACAGGATCCAAAAAAACTAGTGCATTCAAAGGAAGCCAATGAACACCTTGAAATGTTTGGAGGAGGAGGCAACATTTCAAAACATTTATATGTCTGCTGCCAGTTCATGAGGGCCTCATTTTTATTGAACAGGACATCATTCTGCTATAGATACTACAAAAACACTTCATGAAAGAGACTCTGATCTAAAATTACACAGTCTTAGAAACAGTATTAAATTCACGGCTTAAAAAAATTCAAGCCTACTAGATTAGATTTACCTTTAGGCCCAAGTCATGAATCT
Organism: Alectura lathami; assembly: GCA_013399715.1. Taxonomy (NCBI): domain Eukaryota; kingdom Metazoa; phylum Chordata; class Aves; order Galliformes; family Megapodiidae; genus Alectura; species Alectura lathami. The sequence continues at coordinate 46,173 of VXAV01008456.1, read as the reverse complement.
TAATCCAGATTTCTAGCTTTTAATTCAAGAGAGACTAAAGCAAAAAACAGTGAGACATAGATTATATTACATAAACAAAACATCTTGTAAGTACTTCCAAGTATTTAGTATGACTCACAACTTTAGAAATTCATATTGGATTTGAATATGAAAATGGATGCTGCAATATATATTTGGCGTTTACATGACAGAAAGTATATAGGATGGTAGATATTAGGAAAAGAATAAATTGGTAGTCAGAATACAATAAGCACCTCAGTTGTGCCCAGAATATTAACACTTCTTCAGAAAAGGCAATCTCACTTTAAAACTACAGCATTTCACTGATTACTGTATGACTGAAACCAGATATAATTCTGAACAACTGAATGCAGTAGCATTGTTTACAGCTTTTGGAAATGAGAAAGGAATGGCAATTAACAACTTCTTTTGATATGTCTCTATAGTCAAAGGTGCAACTCAAAGTCAATAAAACATTTCAGTCTTTTAATTTTGCTGCTATGTGCAGCCCCACTATGCAATACAATTCTGAAAATTCAGTTCTGCTGAATTTATATGCTATTCTTCAGCATATGACTGAAGGAGTAGTAGTGTTGTAGCAAATAACTCAAATCACTTCTGACTTGCTGAGCGTCCATTTTTAAGCCTAATTTTTTAAGCTTCTCCCATCATTAAACCTCCAGATCTCAAGGCCATCTCATCCAAATACCTCTTTCTGAGAGAAAGGTGAATGTAAATCCAAGAGCATAAGAAATAAACTTGATTTTTCCTTGCCAGTGTGTCAGACAATTTGGATAACGGCTTTACTTGTGCATCTAGTGCTTTCTCCATATTGCTATAAGTATCTCAGTACTGTGTTACAGAAGACAAACACTTTTTATGTTTCCCCATATTAGCCCTTGGATTGCAATTTTTCCCTCACTATCTTAAACAAATGGGGTCATATAGATCCTTTGCATTATATTTGACTAGTCTTAATTATTTATTTTCTATCATTCAGGTTTATGACTACGCAATAAAAGAGAAGTTTAATGGGCCAGTAGTCCAGGATGGGAAATCATCCAGCTAGTGAAGCATTGAAGACAACAAATTAGTGGCACCAATGATCAGTTTTTTCCCCAGCTTGACATCTGCTTGCAAACACTCACAGCCAAAACTGTTTGAAAGGCAATGTCAGCCGTAGGCTTTGGAGCTTGGCTTCTCAGATGCATCAGTGAATCTCTCCACCCCTTACTACTTGTTATTTTCTGCTGTGAAATGACACAAAATATATAATCATGCACAAGGGAGAAAACATTATCTGGTGTTTTGATCTGATGATTTGAAGTCAGCATAATGGGCTCACTCTCTTACACCAACCCTCATTTTCTTATGAATTCCGTCTTATATATGCATATTTAATATGCATATTAAACTAGATAACACAACCCCACAGTTAAGAAAGGCTTCTGGAAACCTTTAGTTTGAATCAAATTAGCTGTCAGCATGTGACTATTTGATTTACCTTTCCAGAAGCTACTCCAGTAAATATAACTACTAGTAAGAATCAACCTGTGCTTAATGAGAAAATTAAAAGTGTAAAAGGATGCACAGGCTTTTGAAAAGGAAGGGGCCATTGTTCTGCCTAACAGCACAGACTAAACACCTCTGTTGATAGTTTTTGTTAAGCTGACTTTACTTGTAAAGGTTACCTCAGAAAAAGAAACAAAACAAAACAAAGCAAAAACAAAACAAAACAAAAGAATCCCAATGGAAATCATGTGCCAAATATCATTAGCTTCTGGAAATATTCTGGGACGGTTTAGACAGTTTCTCAGCTAGAAATACTATGTTTTTCTTCATTACTCTTGAATAGCTGATGGAATTACTTTTTTAAAATATAAAAAAATAAAATTACATTTATAAATCTTAAAGCAGTGAGTTCCATAGTTTAGTTAGGTGCTTCGCAGAAAAGTGTCTTCATTTAACACAAACTTGCTATACCAGATTCCAAATTGATTCATCTCAATTCTTGTATTGTAAGAAAAGGTAAATATTATTTCTTTTATTCATAATTTTCATATGATTTTCTTCCCATGTCAAAATTTTCCCAATTTCCGAACTAAAACATCACAATTTTTTTTCATATTTTTTATTTCATTTCATATAGCAAAATATGGAAGCTGTTCATTACCCCTGTTCATATTTGTCTAGTTTCTTTTTTATGTTTTTGAATTTTGATATATGTCTTGAGATGAAGGGGTATGGAGAAGAGGACATCATTTCTCATAGTATTTAATCAATGGAGCGAAGATCACTTTTT
>VXAV01008456.1:8859-22166 GCA_013399715.1 Alectura lathami | reverse complement strand
AAAAAAAAAAAAAAAAGGACAGAGGCAATGGCAATGAGGCAATGAACAGGGGGTCACTGTGACATGTCCCTTCTGTTTCATTGTGTGTAATGTGTTGAAGGAGCAAGCACAGTGCAATGCTTAGATGTGCAGCCCTCTTCCACACTCCTCAGAAGTGCAGTGCTTAGAAATTTAAAGATGCAGCACCTTAGAAGCAAAGGTGTCATGTTTTTTTCAAACTACACATGGACTCCACACATTTTGATGTCTGTTCTGTTTTTATGGTATTGGCTTGTATATCTGGAAGAGGTCAGAGACTCCCCAAAGAAGCTATCCTCACAGTTTGAGAAATGCCACTTTTTCTACCTACCTGTCTGATGTTCTGCTTGAATTTAGAACTGGGAATCTGTTAACAGATGTTCTTAATCAAAGCTGTCTCCCTGATTACCATAGGGGTCTTTCTTATTATAAAGGCTTTTTTACATTCCCAGTGAAAATCAGGTGGCAGAGGGTGCTCTTGGAAGCAAGCAGAATATTGTTGATCTGTGACAATGAACAAGCAAGAATAAAATGAACAAAAAGGACAAAGGAAACTCAGTGGGGAAAAATAAATTCTTCAAGTAGTCACTGAAAGAATCAAATGTAAAGACCATGAACCATAAAAGAACTATGTAACAACATATTGTCCTTGGAGCTCATGGAAAAACTTAAATGGAAGAAGAAAGTCTATGGAATGTGGAAAAAGCCACTGGGGAGGAATATAGGAACATTGTTAATGCATGCAGGAATGCAATACGGAAAGCCAAGGCCTACTTGAAATTAAATATGGAGGGGGAGGTCAATGACGACAAGAAGGGCTTCTTTAAGTATATCAGTAGAAAAAGGGAAACTAGGGAAGATGTGGGCCAGCTGCTGAATGAGGTGGGTGCCCTAGTAAGAGAGGATACTGAGAAAGAATAGTTACTGAACACCTTCTTCGTTTCAGTCTTTACTGATAAGGCATCCCATATCCTGGAGTTAAGAGAGAGAGTCTGGAAAAAGGAAGACTTCCCTTTGGTGGGGAGAACCACTAGGGTACTGGGTCTTGTTTTGTTTAATATCTTCATCAGTGACCCAGGTGCAAGGATAGAGTGTACCCTCAGCAAGTTTTCTGATGATACAGTTAGAAGGAGTTGCTCACACACCAGAAGGCTGTGCTGCCATTCAGCAGGACATGGACAGGCCAAAGAGCTGGACTGAGAAGAACTTACTGTTCTACAAGGGCAAGTGTAGAGTCTGACACCTGGGGAGAAATAACATGTATCAACACAGGTTAGGGGCTGACCCACTGGAAAGGAGCTCCACGACGAAGAACTTGATTGTCCTGGTGGGCAACAGGTTGGCCATGAGCTGGCACTGTGCCCTTGTGACCAAGAAGGCCAATGGCACCTTGGGGTGCATTAAACAGAATGTGGCCAGCAGGTCAAGGGAGGTTCTCGTCTCCCTCTACTCTGCCTTGCTGAGGCCACGTTCGGAGTTCTGTGTCCAGTTCTGTGCTCCTCGGTCCAAGAAAGTCACGGGACTACTGGAGACAGTCCAGAATAAGGCCACAAAGATAACTAAGGGATCTTAATACTTTTAAATATCTAAATGGCAAGCATCAAGTGGATGGGGAAGGCTGTTTTTGGTGGTGCCCAGCAGCAGGACAAGGGGCAACAGGCAAAAACTGGAACACAGGGAGTACCATCTGAACAAGAGGAAAAACTTTGTTTTGAGGATGACGGAGCACTGGCACTGACTGCCCAGAAAGGTTGTGGAAGCTCCTTCCCTGGAGATATTCAAAACCCGCCTGGATGCATTCCTCTGCAACCTACTGTAGGGAACCTTCTAGGCTTGGTCTAGATGATCTCCAGAGGTCCCTTCCAAAACCTATGATTCTGTGGTTCTGTGATTTCTTTTCTTTTACCTCCCGAAACAGACGGACCTAAGGAAAGTACACCAGTAGAAGTGTTGTAGTAACTGCTTTACATTCTCACAATATTTTTAGCCTTTTTCTTTCTTTTCATATGTGTAAGAGTGAGTAAGTTTTAAAAGCTTGTCTGTCAAAAGCAAGCTGCAAGAAATCTGTAACAGTTATGTTTTAGATTGGAAAGTTTCCAGATAAGAATCTGGGGGCAGATATTATATCTTATAAACACCACAGTATAACTAATGATCTGGACACAATAGACAGGACTCGTTTAATCTGCTTTCTGCTACTGGAATGGTAGGCACCTATTCCACATCAGTATTCAGCTTTACCTCTGCAGTCAGGAGAGAGAGATGATTGACTCTAGTGAGTAATTCCTTCCATCCTCAGAGAATCATTTGAGAGATCAGGGATGACTTTCTCTCTTAACTCCCTCACTACCCTAACTGTAGATTGTTAACTGAGACAAAATACCTCTGCCAGCCTCTGAGGCTCACAGTATCAGCCACAGTCCCCCTCAGTCATAACCTTCATGCATTTGGATGAGTAGGCTTGTCTTTTTGTTCATTTTAAAGTTTTTTGTTTAGTTTCTGCAAGACTAATATTTCCAGTGCAGAGTAAATGGTCAGAAGTGAGTAACATCTAACACCCTAACTCCAATATATGATTTTCCCTTACGTTACTCAGCAGTTGGGAATGCTATCACAGAATCATAGAATCATAGAATGGCTTGGGTTGGAAGGGACCTCAGGGATCATCTAGTTCCAACACCCCTGCCATGGACAGGGCTGCCAACCGCTAGCTCACTAGATCAAACTGCCCAGGAACACATCCAGCCTGGCCTTGAACACATCCAGGGATGGGGCATCCACAACTTCTCTCGGCAGCCTGTTCCAGCACCGCACCACTCTCGCAGTGTAGAATTTCTTCCTGACGTCCAATCTAAATCTCCCCTCTTTCAGTTTTAGCCCATACTCCCTTGTCCTACCATTTTTCACCTGTGTAAAAAGTCGGTCCCCCTCCTGCCTGTAAGCTCCTTTTAAGTATTGGAAGGCCGCAAGGAGGTCTCCCTGGAGCCTTTGTTTTTCCGAGCTGAACAATCCCAACTCCCTGCACCTTTCCTCATAGTAGAAGTGAATCTCTCTTGGTGAATCCAACTATCCCCCAGCAAGGGATAAAATACATTTAAGATGCATTAGAAGAAAACAGACAGATATGCTTTTTCCATCACAGACATCAAAGTTTCAAACCTGATGCATTTTCTTGAGCAATTCTGGCATGCACTAGCCGTAGCTTACCAGTGAAGACAGAACAGAAAACAAAAAAGCACTGGCTGATATTGGCATACATTCACTGTCCTCTCTTTTCTCACTTCCCTCCTTTTTCCAGTCATCCTTTGCAAACAGCAACAACAAAAGGAGTGGCACAGGGAAAGATTCAGAAAGAAGTCTGTAGCAGGTGGTACTTGGCCACCTGCACCAGCCCAAACCATCTGCCGCATCACCGGGAGGAAGGAAGGGAACTGAATAATAGCTCAGAGACAGACCAAAGAAAATGCAGGGGCTCTGGCTTACATTCTAGATAAAAGGATTCTTCTCTGCATCAAGTCTCAACATTGTTCTGGGTATATATCAAACCATCTCTCTTGACCCTTTTTGCCTGTTCTAGTTACAATCTTAAAAGCGGGATTAGTATGAATAAGAATTAGCCCATAAGCTTGCAGTGGAAGACTATTATTATTAGAATCAGTCCCTTGATTAATGATCAGTCAGTCTCTCATGCCTTATAATTACAGGAAGGAATCCTTGCTTTTCTTATAAAACAGCAATGTCCCTTTCCTTCTGTGAATTTGTACAGGTGACAAAATGCACATCACAGATGATGGAATCAGTATAAAGACAACATAAAAGATGCAGTCCATGTTCCTAGCAGAGAAATGTCTTTCTGAACTTAATCTGACAGCCTTCCAAGGCAATATTATGATCTCCATATTGTACAAAATCTGTAACCTTTTCTTAACTCTGTAACAGACAAGTAAAAAGCTGAGCTAGATACTGAAATGAACCCATAGTATGGAAGACAACCAACAACAAAAACATCAATCCCATTGAAATTGGTGCCTATTTACCTGGCCAGTCCTTCTGTTTAAGCTAATTACATTATCTGGAGAGGAAAATAGGAAGACGACGACCATTCATGACAGGTAACCTTTGGCTGGAAGATCCAGGTATGACTTGTAAGTTTTGCAACAAATAGTTGCATTACTTCTCTGTTGATATTTTCCAGGGTTTTCTGTGTGTTAATGTACATTCCAGAAACTGAGGAGATAAGCTCATCTAGGTAGATTGAATGACACGGAGCACCTCAAGACCTTGCCTTGCCTGTGGGCAAGAAGATAGTCCAAACAAAGTAAGCCAGTTTAATGGATGGCTGGTAAGTTAAGAAACACAATTAGACTTACGCTGAACCTGCAACACTGAGTCTTTATTCCCTTTTGCAATTTTTTTTGCTGGAAAATTTCTAAATTTTGATTTTTTAATCTGAGTTGCTGTACTATTCTTACTCATAATGATATTAATCTCATCTTCATTCAGATGAGTTTGAGAATTCAAGTTGATATGTACAAAAAACCCCACTGGTTTTTAAAAATAATTGGTTTGTAAGGTTAGTTTGATTACTCACTTCTTTAAATCATTGTGGGACACAATCTGATTTTACCACTTGTGAATTCATGTCCTTTCCTACATGTGAGCTTAAAGGTTTAGTTTATGTTCTCCTCTTTCCACTTATGTTACTGACACAGAGACCCTCCTTCCAGAAACAACTTCTCTGCACTGATGTTCCCGCTCTAATTACCCTCCTGCTGTCAGGTGATGATATATTTGCCAGATTTCTGAACTGTGCTTTTGCTAACTTCATTAATTCTGCTATTCCAAAGATGGTTTATCATATCCAGTAATGAAAATATGTAGTCCATCACCAGGGAGTTGATATCTATTCTTTCATTCACCCCAAAGCATAGATAAAATCACCATATCAGTTATCCACAATGCCAGCAAAAATGCATCAATGGTACACTCTCAAATGCATGCAATGAAGCAATCTTCATTGTTAACTGTCTCTAAAACCCTCAACAGCATCCGCTTTATTGTGCACCATATATGAATTCTCCTTCCTACCTGTTTGGTATGCAGGAAAGAATAAACACAATTTTCACCTTTTATCACAAATGCATCATAAATGGTAAAGGGAAAGAATTAATAGCCCAGTAATTACATGTTAGTAAACAGCAGAGGAAAAAAAAAAAGACAACAGCCCACCAGTGAAGAGGTAATGACTGCAGCTGCAAGCAAGGACTCACCAGGGATTCCAGCAAGTTCTTGTCAGCTTAAAAGGGGATTGCAGAGTTGCCATCTTCCCCAGTGAGTCTTGTGCAGCCTTGCAGAAGTGAAGGAGAAGGCTACAGGATCAGACAACCCACCACTCTGTTAAATGACTATAAATGATATTCTGGCTTGCATATATATTTTCTCATGATGACTTCCATAACAAAATTGTTTGTTTATCTTAAAAAATTCACAACACAGATATTTCTCTCCCTTGCCCTGTGCTCTGCTCATCACCACCTGGGATACAACCTGAAGCAGGAATCTGAAGAGGTGAAGAAAAAAAAAAAAAGAGCAAACAAGCTGCCAGAGAGATTTTTTTAGACTTTTATAATGCTTAATCAATTGTATGCTCATTTCTGCCACTGAAAGCTAGCTCAGTATTTATCTGAGGAATGTTCTCCCCAGAGACTACATAAATCATCACCAATATGAATGCAAAATAGTTATGTTATAACTGCACTGATTTTTTTAAAGCTTACATTATTAAATTTGATATGACTCTGTGATTCAAAAGGTCTGAGTTGTCACGTTCCTGTAACTTACAGATTTCTTACAGCATGAAGGAGATGCCACCATTCTTTTTCCTTTACATTTGCACTAATGTTTTGGATGCAGGTGAGATGACTGCAACATTAAGCACATAGGGATAAGTCACTGCATTGACATGCAGTCAGAAGTCATGCAGAACAGCTTTCATTGGCTTTCTGGGGACTTGTGAAAATGGAACCTTCACTGAAAGTGGACGTATGTGACATCTTAACTGTGAGCAACTTACAAAATGCCTCTCTTGATATCCTGCACTAAGGTGTTCTTGCCTTGATACTACAATAATACTAAAAACATTTCATCATACTCCACATATTTACTATATAGAAGTCTGTACCTCATTCAGCTGTTTCAAGTTTTCTCATGGTCAATGGAAAAAAGAAAACCCAGAAAGGTGCCTAAAGTATTTTAAACATTTAACATCTGACACTAAAAGGAATGATGACATTTAAACAACTATTTATTTTTAGCAACTATAAGAACAATCCGTATGGTAGCGCAGATATAGAAGTCCACATTGTGAATAATTTAAGTTAGATAAGAGTAGTCTCTTTTGGGACTAGCAGAACATACATCAATAGGTACCTTTACTGCATGGCGTTGCTTGGTGTGGCACTTTGAAAATGCCATGGCAACAGCACCCTGTGCAGCCTCTCAGTTTCAATTGTTAACATCTGCCACCAAAACACGTTCTGGAAATGAAATATCCTCCTGAAGACATAAATCCCTGAAAGACAATCTGGGACAGTTCTGTGGAAAAGTGAGTAGGATGTGGAAGGCCAAAACAGCAATGACCAAAAGTAGTAACTCCATTTCTGAGCTGGAAGAGAAGTAGTAGAATTTATATATTTTGAGATATTTTCATCTCAATATTCAGGTACGAATTTTGTAGTAAGCACAGTTTCACCCTGTAATCCTGTCCCTGAAGAGACAGAGCTATGATACAGAAGGAGGGTTCTATGTATGTCTCCATGCCCACATATCTTATTCCAGTCCTAGCACAGGGCTTCAGCTCCTATCAGAGGGGAAATAGTTTTAAGATAGGACGATTTTCTTTCTTAATTTAAAATGCTCTCTCTCCATGGATGCATGCAGATGCATGGAAGGCACTGACAGTGTTATTAACAGACAATGTAAAAACGTACAGAAGTACTTTCCACCAGGTGCAATGCCACAGGTTAATAGTCTTAAATATTCTCCAAGATAGTCCATAAAAGGCTAGCTATGTGATGTATGAAGCACTCTTCTCAGAATGGGCACAAAAGGAGAATAGCTAGCTCTTTCCTTGGGTGCCTAAGAATGGTGTCTTTTGTACATTTGATAGGAAGAAAGACTTTGGAGAGAGAGTGTTTCTTTTCAGAAAATATGTTTTTAATGAATGTGTAGGAAAATTCAGTGGGACCAATTTTTCTCTACCAGTTCAAAGTAATGTCTTTTTATGGAGTTGTTACTTTGTACATTCAAGATTTCATCCAGATCCATTACTATGATATCCAGGCTTCAAAGTAGGATTAGTTTAACTGAAACTAAGTCACTTCCATTGGGGTAAATGATACTAAGTTCCAATTTTAGATCTGCAGTCTATAAGTTAAGCTATAAAATGGAACAGTATTTTTTATTTATTTAGAAAAGATCTATGAGTGTAAAGACAGAGCTCAAAAACAGTCATGAGGCATCAAGGTTAGCGTCCCAGTTCGAGCTGAGACAGTATTAACAGCACTCTGATGATTTGTTATTGCTAGGGGATGGATTCATGTCCAGGGCTGAGCTGGGCCAGCCACTTGGTGGTGAAGAGCCTCCAGGACAGCTGGGCTGAGTTAGGCAAAAGGATCTTCTACACCACACAACATCATGCCGAAGACTATAAAGCTGTGGGGAGCTGGGTGTTGGACGGGCCAATGCTTGGAGACTGCTGGGTGTCGGACGGCAGGTGGTGAGACCTTGCGTTGCTGGCAGGGTGTCAGTCAGCGAGCAGTTGTATTGCTAGCTGGGCGCTGGTCGATGAGTGGCAAGTAATCACATTTTTATTTCTCTTTTCTTTTTCTGTCTTAGTGAATATTTTTTATCTCAACTCACAAGTTTTCTTTTGTTTCCAGTTCTATCCTTAATCCCACTGAGCGGTGTTGGGGGGAGTGAGCAAATGTTTCAAAGTGTCAGTCAAGTACCCTACTGTAACAAAGTGAGTAGATCTGATTCCTTACACAGGTACAGCTAATACAGCTAATGATAAGATTTTGGGTTTTGTCGTCTTGAAAGGAAAGCCTGCTCCCTGGTGTGGTTTTTTTCACATCACCCCGCTGCTCTGATACTGACACTCCTGTGGCAACAATTTGTTCTCCTCAGTCATTAGGCAGAAAATAAAAAGCAGGCACAAAAATTTTTGCAAGCTTGTTTCTACTGAAGCAAGAAAAATGCATATCAGAAACATATAACCAATTCAAAATAGAAATCATAACATTCCATACTTTCAGTATTTATTTTCTGTATTTCTTTATTTTCTTTCTACTTTGCTCTTCTTTTCCTCTTCTAAGAATCCGGACAGCTAGAATAGAATTCTTTAGAGCATAAAGGAAGTGTGACATGCAATGGAATTCAAACAAACAAAAAAAAAAACTTTTGTTTTATTTTGTTTTTCTGTTGGTGGAGGGAGATGTCACTAGATGTCACTTCCAGGTGGGACTGCAGCTGTTGAAGGTGTTTTTCATTTTTATCTTTTTCTAGACCCTTTCTACTGGGGTGAAATGAAAACCAACTCTTTAGAAAGTCTGAGAGATATATTACGCTGTTTAGGATCCAAGGATTTGGACAATTCAGAAAAAAATATGTAAATTTTAGCAAGTATTCTCTTTTTTTATTGTTTTTATCTCATCTGCAGCTTTGTATTCAATGCACTGTTGGAGTATCCAGCAGATACAGAAGAGCATAAGATACAAGCAAACTTTATTAAGTTAGGGTTCTTTGGGACATCTCACTTTGCCTGACTAGCCTTGACATCTTACTCTGCAAAAGGCCTCTCTCTTGGTCATTAGTTATTTTCAGACCAATGTCACTGGGCAATGGTGTTACACAGTCTTGTTTTCTTAACACACAAGCCACATTTTTAGTCATGAAAATACCTTTTCAATGTGAACTTTGTGAAAATAATACTGACAGAAAAGAGTTTTCTGTCCAGAGTAATCAGTGTTCTGCGTAAAACTACTTTGGAACAAACGGATTTTTTTAGGCAAACCTCTAGAATTCCTAACAAGATTCTCTAGGACAGTTGCACATATGTAAAGAAACCAGGATACACATGTCCAACATCAGAAGTAATTTCCAAGGGGATTCGACAGTGGTGATAAAATCCATGAAATACAGTTTGTAATGTCAAAAAAAAAAGTAAATTTACATAATCACAGTCTTGTGGAGACCCTGGATGAAGTTTAATTTTTTACAGTTGTTTTCCATATGGTGTACACCACAGTACAATAAAAATCAGAAAATACTATAATGAAGTTCTGGAAAGAACAAAATATAAGTTGCCACTTTTATTGGAATTTGTAAAATTTTCTTCTTTTAAATGTTCTTATCTTAAAAAAAAAATTATAAATCAAACATGAAGCAGTATCTTTGTTATTTATTTATTTTTGGAAAATAAATTAATAATAAATGACTAGCAAAGAAAAGAGAGAGTTTTTCAAGGAAGGAAAAAGAATTTATTGAAAATGAAAAGCCAACAATATTTCTATTCCTCCACGTGTAATATGAAAGAACTTCTATTAATTTCACTGAAGTGAAATGGTAGTGAAGGACAGGAAATCAGTATTTCTAGACTCATTGAACCCTGCTGCTCACCTTAAATGCTTACTCCCTACAATATATTGCTACACCTATTTTCAGAAAGGTAGAATTAGACCTGTAAACAGAAACCAAACCATCCTTTATGGCACTATGATCTATTCATTGACAGGGACGGGAAAGGAAACAGAGATTCTTTGTTTCTAGTTGCTTATTCTTCCAAAACTTATATACTCTTGTTTTGAGAGCAGATTACTAGCTCTTTTTCCATCAAGTCCAAAAAATACTTTGCCTGGAATTTGCATGAAATTGGAGTTAGACCTACAATTTTATCTACAATTCACTGAAACATTAATTTTTCACTCTATTTGTACCAAATGTTCCTCCAAAATCTGTCCATTCCCAAATCAAGCAATTGGTCATGGGAGAGATTTTAGTTCTCCCTAGAAAAATAGAGAATGGCTTGTCTTTAGGAATCCACCAGTTTTCAGATGATATGATTTGATTCTGAGTATGTCATCATGAGCCTGTGAAACAAAAACAACTGAAAAAAATAAAATTAATGTTCTTCACCTAATACACTGTGTTAATTATGGATACTTAGTTCACTATGATTATGCTTTGCAAATAAAATGGATTTCAGTTACATACTCCATTTCTAGCAGAAAGTGCACTAAAATTATTTTCCCTTAAAAGGACATATTGTAAAGACTCATTAAAATACAATTATTGCCAAGAAAACATTTTACATTTCCTAGAGATAAGCTGTAACGGTGCAGTTTAAAATTTGACTTCCATTGATTCAGGATTACAGAGCAGCATGTTTAGATAATGAGCAGAAGGATCTCAGATAACAGCTTGAGTGAGTCATCGGACTACAGTGTTTAGTCTGAGAAAGTGTGTTTATCTGAAGGGCTCTTGGGACTAATACGGTTCCTCTTCAAAGCCTGAAGCAGGGGCAAATATTATAGTCCTGGAGGTTGGCAGGATAAACATGTCCTGTGATTTGCTAGCAATTTGAGAGATGGATTTCACTGCAGAGCACACTGCTGTTGTCAGGTTGAAAAGCGTCTGCCTGAAAATGAATTCATGTGCACACAGCTCCAGACAAAGGAAAATATCCCTGAAATGGCATGCCATCATATTTTAAGGTCAATTTTTCAAGTCTCTGACTCACACTTGGGAAATATACTGGTGCACTAAGTTTATCATAAAAAGCCCACATGTAGCTGGTAAAAATTGTTGCAATAATCTTCACATGCACACTCTCACTGACAGGTAGAGAAATATATTTTTCTGCGTATCTGTCTGCTTTATGTCTGAAAACAAGTTTGCCTTTTTTACATGGGATTATCTCAGATTGCTTTTCAGTGAGGGGAATTTGATTTCTCTTAAAGTTAGTCATGAGGTCTGAACATGGAGGGTAGGTAATGTGCCAGCAGGAGGAAAGCTGTGGCAAGAATATAGGCTTCTGTGTCAGTCACCAGTGTATAAATACATTAAAAGAGAGAACTGCTGTGTGTGTTCCATGAGAAGGAATTTAAATGGGACTACAAGAGTAGCAATATTTTTTTTAGGTTAGAAGAGAATAAGAAAGCATAAAAATGAATGAACAGAGAAATCTGTAAGTCTGTGTGGAGGCTTCTTGTGCATGGTTGGAGCAGTCAGGGGTTGTCAGTTTCTGGTAATGACAGTGATTGGAAAAGAACAAAGAATAGAGAATTTGATGTCTGAACATCCTTTCATTTGAACCCCCAGTTTCCCTGGAAGTCAGACCAGTCCAAATCTTTGTAAAAGTAGATGAGGTTTAGGACACGTGGGATAAGAAAGAGACACCTCAAGAAATGTATGATGAGCAAGGTTGGACAAGACAGCTATCTTTACAGACAATAGTTTGTATTTGCAGATTTCTGTCAGTTTTACTGTTTACTCCACATTTCAGACTGTGGCTAGAGTTGAGGTTTAAAAACCAACTAAAGGAAATTCTTCCTAAAGATAAATCTCACATGTACTCTCTTCCAACTTTTTTTTTTTTTAAATTTGCTTTCTGTTTTTGTTTTAATTGTAATTTAGATGTAAAAAGAAAATTTTAGTTTAAGATAATAACTTCTGGTTAGAGTAGAGCCAAAGAGATCACTGACTGATAGCTTCTTTGAACAGCAACGTGAGGCTAAGANTCAAGTCTTATGAAGTGAACTGCTGAAGTAAGTGCTGTTTATGACAATTTGGCTATGTGCAGGCACATTAGCAGTACCTGCTCTTGAAGCTCTCTGGGGTAAACTTAGCCTTATTCTGTCTGAAGTTGATTGCTGTGAGCAAAGCCAACAACCCTGCTGGTAGGCATAGCAGGTGGTGAGATGGAGGGCTAGGGAGTTCAGTGAAGCATGACTCCAGCCCTGCATTCTGAATATGCCTCTTACTGTATCTTCTGTGGAAAAACGGATTTCAGAAAAATATTAGAAGACAATGACGACATATCCAAAATTCATGGATCAGTCTGCTTCCTGTGTGAAGGAACCCATCATATTTAACAAGCAACAGTAACAGTTTATTCCTGTTTTAAACATTATTTGAATGTTTTTTAACTTCAGAAAGCTGAAAACTGGAAATATATTTCTGAAACATCACGTATGTTTTCAGTGCTCTGACTTGTATCTACCAATCAAAATATCAAATATTTTATCTAGTTTCAGATATAATTAGATGCAGACTTTTAACTTTGGACTTGGCAATAAAATAACAATATTAATTATTAACAAACAACAATATTTGGTCAGAATTGAAGTGTCCAATTTCTGTGTATGTACAGAAGGCAAAGGAGAAGCATGTTAGCTGAAACATAGTCTCTAGAACAACCACATATACCGAGGGTAATCATTTTCCCTATTGATATCTTGAGTTTCCAAAACAGGGAAGAATTACGCATTTAGCTCCTTCTTCTGGTGATTAAAATCATGATCCAAAGCTGATAGTGAAATAGCTATGACTGTAAGTACACCCAGACAGAAATTAGATTTCCACTAGGTGATGTAGAACTGACGGCACCTTCTCTGCTGTTCCCTGAAGCCCAGCATGACACTATCAGAGCGCACCATCATCAGTGAGGGCTTTAGTTTTCTACTCTGAGTCACTAAGAACACAGGAGGATTTCAGTCTGAACTTCAGTGAGAGTAACATTAAGCCCTCTGTGAGGAAAGAGGCTGTTGACTTCAGTGAGATTTGGATTTAGTCTTGATTTTGGAGCTGTGTACTGAAGATAGAGAGGCAGTCAATTCAAGGCCATCTGCAAAGACAAGCAGCTAAATCCGGGATTCTGAGAACAGTCAGTCTCTGAAAAATGAGGGCCTCGAAAAATAGGAAGAGCTTCCTAGCACAGATAACACTGAGACATGCTTCCGTTATGATAGTCTCAACCTGAAGGATAAGGAAACATAAAGCAGAGATTTTCTGGTGTAATTTCAACTTAGATATTGAAGTAGAATAGCTGTCCCAGGCTGGCCTGGGCTGATAAATCTGCAGAGTTTGGTTCTGCCTCCACAGGATTCTGCTTGCTCCAGAATCTCTACACCAAAATTGATTATTTGGTCATTCCAAGTTCTAGGCCTTGAAAATGGAAATTTGTGTCTCTTCTTGGAGAAAAAAGGAAAAAAAAAAAAAAAAAAAAAAAA
>VXAV01008454.1:0-40423 GCA_013399715.1 Alectura lathami | reverse complement strand
TCGTTCTCTTCCTCTTGGATTTTTTTTTTTTTTTTTCCTTTCCTGGCAGTTCTTCAGGATTTAGTTAGGCACATATGAGCTTACCTGCAGATAACATACCCTGACTTGCTGAGTAAGGGAGGACTTAGCCCTGAGGGTATCTTAAGACTGTTTGAAGTGCTCTCCTTTAGCAAAAACTGATGCTGTTAACAGCACTGAAGAGTACACTGTACATTTATGGTTTCGTGCTTTACAGGAAGAAGTTTTCAACTATATTCACAACATCTTGTCCATGCCTGGCTACAGCGCTGAAGAGAAGCAGTCAGTGTGGCAGAAGACTTTGGAACATATAGAGGTACAGTGCAACTTACACCCGTGATACCTGAGCTCCTGCCAGCTCTTGCTGGATTTGCCTAGTGCTGCTCTTTCTGCTACCAACTGTCACAAGGTTGAATCACAGCTGTTTGGGAACCATCAAGGGGATGCTTTGGAATTGTTACGAAGTGCAAAATAGCTGCAAACTGCCTTGCTGTGTGTGATCTATAGCATATGTTTACTGTGTATTCCCTCCACACAAAGTGCTTGTAGCTTTCACGTGTTTTGTGGAGGGAAGGTGCAAATGCAGGTTATGTCAAACTGCTCAGAATATGGCTGGCAAAATCAGAAAGCTGCGTAAGAAATGCTTCAGTATTGGTCTGTGTGCCATCAGTCTTAGCCTGGACCTCTACTTTAGTGGGATGCTGAAAGTCTTGGAGTACAAAGGGCAAAATCTGCCAGAGTTTCTTTTCAGCTTTTGGCTTGAACAAATCAATCGGCTCTTACTTTAAGATGCTTGTGTGGTTTAGTAGTGTCATAGATTAATGTGAATGCATCTCTTAGATTCAGGCTGGCTTCCTTGGTTTCCTGGTTTCAGGCATTCCTTTATGGGTGATGGGATCATACCAGGAGGTGATGGTGTTTAAGTGCTCTGTAACAGGGAAGTGATCCATGAGCAAGTTTTTTTTATCTCCTGAGTGTGCAGCAGCAGTGAGGTCAGGACATTGATATCACCAGCTCCACAATCTGTGGTATCAAATTCCTCATATTACAGTGATAACAGCGTTCAATCTTGACGTCCTGGCATTTCTAACCTTCTGCCATAAGACACAGGGTGTTGCTAGACTTATCTGTCTAATAACTTTTCCTATCTCTTCAGTCTCTCTTTGCTTCAGGAGATGGAGATGTCTGAAATTATTGCCCAGTCAGTGGACAGGGGGGATCCATTATATCTCTAGTAGGTGCCAGTCTTCTCCAGGGTGATCTGGAGGCGAGACAGAAAAATAACTCTGTCAGTAAAACAAGCAGTCATGCACCTGCCCAGGCTGCTTAGCAGAAAATGGTTACAGAAGCCTGTGTCCTGCAAGGAGGACAGAAGAGCAGCAGGTATCATTTGAAAGACAGAGAATACTTCTAGTCTCTGCCAGCATCTGAGAGTAGTGGGTGACTAATAAGACAATGGACCAGGAGGAAAATGATTCAAAAGACGATGAAGAAATGCTGTGAATTCAGCTGCATGGCATGCAGCTTGCTGAGCTCACACCTCCTCGCCAGGTGCACTTTCAGAACCTGTGGGAAGTGGTGGTGGTGCTGGTTGTGCTGTGGAAGCCTGGCACGTTACTGTCTTAGCAAACGTGGTTGGGTCCACACTGGCCTTTCCAAGTAGAGAAAACTGCTGCCCACTTCACTGCTTCCTCATGCCTGCTTTGTTTTTTCTTTCCTCCTGAGTACTCCTGTCTCTGTAGTGGTGTGTACAGCCTGAATTGCTTGGCCTTGTGAGTGTGCTTCCCTCTGCAAGCCTGAGGGCTTTGTGACTGCAGTCCTCAGAGCCATGTGACCTGTGGCAAGCCCCAAACCTTTTTCTGGGGGGAAGCTTTGAAGGTCACTCTGATCCAAGAGCTGCAGTCAGCTGCAGGAGGGCTGGGTCACTGCCCTCCAGCCTGTCAGTCCTGTACTCAGCATGCCTGGGAGCTCCCAGGGGGAGTTTGTACGGAGGGAAACAAGTCAGGGTCATCACGCTACATACATTCTTTCTGCATTCCTCTGTGATGCACTGCTGTGATGCTACGATCTGCTGGGACCTTTGGGTTGCCTGGGCTTGTCAGATAAGAGTCGTACTCCTGAGTACTGGGGAAGTAACTAAAAGCTGTGGTTTGTGCAGTAAAGTTCTGGGTCAGCCACTGTGGAACTGCTTTGCATACAGTACAGTAGACAAATTCTGATTTGGAAAGCTCACAAAATGCATCTCCTGTAGTGCTTGAGGTTACGTCCTGCAGCTTGGAAGAGTAGTAACACTCTTCCTTATTACTCGCTTTCCTCTGTTGCTGGCACTCACTGAATTTGGTGGCTGCTACATCTGTCTGGAGACCAAGCTGCTGCTGAGTGACTTTTTCAGATTTTTTTTTTTTTTTTTTCCTTCCCAATGTATATTTCTAAAGTTTCCCTGTCATTATCACCTGTACCAATTCTGTTTAGTGAAGCCATGTTTTCTCATTTGTTGGCTTAGCACCATCTTTTGGGAGAGGTTGCCCAAGATACTGGTTTGAAGCAGTTGCTTCTCATTTGGAAGCATGGATGCATTTGGAAGTATTAGGAGTGAAAACTCATATTCTGGGTTGTGTAAATTTTTGTTATGGGAAGTCCTTTAGGAGGAAAACCCACAAGCATCTGAAAGGACTTCTTTCTTTTTATTCCATAAAGAATTTACTCATTATTTTCCATGTCTGAACAGATGTCAAAGGAATTAAGTTGCAGGAAATCTGCTGTTAAACCTCTGAATTGGTTCAGTTCAAGCCAGTAAGAGATGTCCTAGAGTCAGCTGATGGCTTTGTTTCCTCTCTATTGCTGGAACTCTTTCCAGCTGGTGCTAGCTGGTCTGGTTGGCCTGGAGTAAAGTGCAATTTTCAGAAAATTTGATGAAATAATTTCCTCACCCTGGGACTGAGATGCTTTCTCATTGGTGTGATGAGTTTTGTGTACTGTAAGGCCTGTTGCATAGTAAAATCATAATTTATTTTTTATTTTTTTTAACAGACTGCCCTGACATTTTTTTATAATCTTTTTTTTATGTGATAGTATTCATTGTTTTACAGCTTTTATCTAGGGAAAGACATGGCTACAGTATGAAGGTCACAGTGATGCTGCATAATTAACCATCTATACAATTAAAATAATAATTTTTGCCATCTTTCCCTCTCCAAAGGAGTTGCTGATGCTCAGCCCATGTAAAGCAGCTGAACTGGTGGCCATTCACTTCAGTGAGCAGATTGAGAGCATCATTGCAAACCTTCAGGTAAAGTGTCCAAGCTCGTTAATGCTGGCTTTACAGCATTCTTGTTAGCTGTTGCTGTGTCGTAACTGGAAGAAAAGTAGATTGGTAGATACTCAGCTGCAGGAGTTGCTACATATGAAATACTGCACGTGTTTGTAAAGTTCTGGCCATAAGAATGTATGATCTCTGAGTAGCTGTTTGCATCACTTGATGATGCAGTTTTCAGTTTGGAGTGCAGCATGGCTTGCATTCAGAGATCAGGCAGACCTGCTGTCAGCAAATATTCTTGAAGAAAGTGGCGCATAATTATTTACTAAAGGCAAATGCCTAAATCAGCTTCTTCAGCATCCATCTTTGATGGATATAATTCAGGAATCACTGCTTTATAGCAGATTACTTCAAGTGGTAATACTCTGTCTCCTCCTGTTGCACAGGACCAGTTCTTACTCTTCCAGTTCCTAAGGAGTCTGCTTGATCCAAGGTACGTAAGAAAATGGATTGTTAAAACGTTTTCCTTTGGAACAGTGCATCAGTACAGTCTACATCCAATTTTTGGGCTTAGAAAAGGTGACTTGCTCCTCACACTGCCCCAAGGTGAGCAGGCTAGCACAGAAATAAGCGTTCGGGGGATTGTCCTTTAGCAGAGCCCACGCCTGCCTTCCTAACTGGGAAGTGGTGTGGGTTCCAGTAAACGCAATGTGACGCCACCCCCACGTCGGTGGGAGGGTGGGCGTTGCCCTAACAGCTTCTTTGGGAAGGCTGTGAAATGGTTACCCAGTGACTGAACTGACATTTCTGTTCTCAGGCTCCCACTGGTTTGATAATTTGACCAAGCTGCCCAGTTTCAGCATAAATAGAAATGTGCTTTGATCTATTGACATTTCTCGTTTCTATCATTTCAGAATTCCTGCCATAGCTCATTGCAAACTTCTCCTTAACTAGTTGCTTACTCCATCTGCTCCTGTTCTTTCTGTATTTCAGCACTGAGCGTTCTCTTTCTGTTGAATAAGTTTTAAATGCTTCAAGACCTTGATTTTATAAATGTATCTTGTAAGGCATTTATCTATGCACAGATCCATTTGCCTTCTAGCGATCCTTAATGCTGTTTAAGGAGAGATCCTGCTTTGTCAATTAGCTGCAAATTAATTACTGTGCTTTGTGAGGAGAAGTTGGAAAAGGTAATAGCTTAAATTTAGATATTAAATTTAGATACAGTGTTAATGTTTCAGTTCTTGTCGGAGTACAAAAGCATGTTTCAGAAGTTAGAACTTGGAAATGATCAGTTTTGTATTTTCCTTAAGTTTTACAATAATTTTTGAAAGGAAACCGCTTTCTATATCTGATCTTTCAAAAGATCTTTTCCCTCCAAGACTCAAAAGGTTCATCGAGCTGCATCAGGCCACATGACTTGTCCTGTGGTGCCATGAACATCATAGAAAAGTGTGTGAGCCTTCCTTTTCCATCTGTGTTTCAAAGCCCCTAATGTGATGTTCAGCATCCCAGGTAATGGAGGCAGACCCTGTACCAACTGTGATACAGCTGCCAGATTACCCAATAAGGAGAAGATAAGTGGGAAATTGTGCAGAAGAGAACAAACTACCACTGACTGCTATGAACTCGTGGCAGTGACTGACCCTAAAGCAGGAAGCCTAGAAGCCCGAGATTTAACCTACTGTTATTAAACTGTGTTGCCAGTGGGTCTCTGGAGGGACTTTTTTTTATAGCACTCAGGGTCCTGTGGTCTGTTTTCAGTGCTCTGAGGTTGTCTGCTTCTAAGACAGAATGAGCTGAGCCGTACCCTGAAGGAGGTGGGGGAGGAGGAGGAGATGAGACCTGATCTGCAGATACACCTGTACTGTGTAGTATATCTATATGTGCAATAGTGATTCGGTTCTTCTGAAAACACCTATATGTTTATCTGCTTTTTTTCCTTTTTTTCTTCCTGAGCAAAATTCATACTAAAATGCTCCAGAGTATCAAAGGAGCTTTGAATGTCTCAGATACAGATGATGGCTTGATCGTATGGGGGACGAAGCGCGTCACGCTAATAAAACTATACTGAGTTGGTGGAATTGCATTAGGGATTAATTTGGCCCATTTAATTTAGCTGGAGATTTATTTCAAAGGAGCTGGAAGGGGGAAGGGGGGAGACAGGGTTAACAGAAATTGCTTAGGGAAATTAAAACCAAATGTCCTTATGCCCGTATCGTATAAGCAGCCACAGAAAACAGAGAATGCAGTGTATGTTACTCAGTTTGTTAATCACAGCCTTTGCCAGCTTCCCACTTTAAACTCCTTAGTTTTCTTCAAAAACACCTGCAGTGGAGCATGTCTGTTTGTGAACTGATGTATTGTACCACCACGTACCGAGCAACGCAGCCTTCTGGGGCTGCAAACATACGAACAGATGCCGAAACATGGAGGGTGTTACTTTGGCTCTCCTCACTGACCAGCTGACCATGACTCTGGCAAGGCTCAGCTGTGCCAGGTTCTGCGAGAAATCAGTGACGGTCTCTTCCTTTCATCTAGAGCACGCAGTGTGTGGCTAGGGAGCTGTTTGGCGTGGTTCTGCTGAAGATGAACCTGGTTTTGTTGAGCCGAGCAGCACCTGCAAGGACAGTTGCTTAGTTTTTGAAGTTATCAAAATCCATCTTTCTTTCCTTTATCCCTTTTCTGGATTTCCTAAGTGAAATGGTTAAGGAAAAGATTGCCTTGCTCATTAAATCATGAGTACTAGGTGTCAGAGTTATTTCTAGACTAAAGTTTATGCTAAAAATGTACGACTTGCCATTTTTTCCATTTTTGTAGACAGAAATCATTTTAGACAAAGTGCTTCCTTTCTTTTTTTTCTTTTTTCCAACTTTAATTGAAAAAAGGAGTAGAACACTTGTTCATTTACAGGTACTAACGGGGGTTATAGGGTGTGTGTTGTGGAAGGAGTGGATGGTGAATGCAGGAGGCTACCTGATTTTATTTTATTTTTTTAATTTTACAGTTCTTGTTTGGTCCTTCAAATATCTGTTCTTTATTTGATGTCAGAACACTACAGTTTGGATACTGATTTCTGTATGATTGTGTCCATATTTTGGACAGCCTGACCTGTAGCTGTGTTAGGCTTTCCTTTCTGGACAAATATCATTTATAATCAACTGTTGACATTGCAGTAAGCTTCTTTTGGCTTGCTAGGGGCACAGGGCTCTCCTGGTCTTCCGTGGGTGATGGTAATCCTTGTGGCTCCCGCAAAGTGAGAGGGTCACGTGGTATGTTAGACTTTTTCCATCCCATGGCTATAGGGTTTGCACGTCAACACATCTCCTGATTCTGAATTTCCGTTCAGAAAGGCAGCAAATCTTGATCTGTTCCCTTTCCTGGAAGGAGCTTCAGACCAGGCTTAAGGGCCATGTTTCCGAGACAGGATACCCTTCTGCCGTTTCTCTGCGTAATCGATCCTAGAACTGCCACACGAAGTTTTATCTGCAGTGGTGGGGAACTGCTGTTCATTCTGAAAGGCTGGAGGTGCTCCATCTGCCTCTCAGAAAGCATCATCGATAGCATCCCAGCTCTCGGAAATCTCTTGCTTCATGTTGCTCTTTAAAAACAAGATGAGTAGAAAACAGTCAGGACACAGGGACAGTCATGGGAACTGGACGCAGTTCTGTTCTGTTTCGTTTCCCTCACATGAGAAGTTTACTTGATTAGCCGAGGGACTGGAAAACATCCATTGCACAAAGCGCTGCAGTGCCAGCAGCTGCTGCTGGAAAGAAGTTGGAGCAATCGCTTTCAGAGGGAGTTTAATTGCGATCTGAGTTTCGCTTGCAGAAGTCATCTAGGCTAAAATCAGAAGGGAAACCCTAGCCTGCCTTTGTGAGCAGCTCAGGCCAGGCACAGCCCTAGCCAGAACACTGCCGAGTGCCTGACCATCGTGGCAGCGTTGCTTGTGGCAGGTCAGAGATCAGGGAGGCAGCAAAGGCAGGAAACACAGGAGTGGTTGGAGGCTTCACCTGCATGCCTTGATTAAGCAGATCCCACGCTGGGAAATGAGGCAGATATTTTTAGTTGCAGTTTAATTCAGTTCCATGTGGCAGCTGATTACAAAACCCTTGAGAGAAGAGGCAGCATTTGACTTGGTCTCGAACAGTATGCAGGGTATGTTCACAGTTGTACAGATGGAAACGTGCTCTACCAGTGGCCATACGGGGCATAGTTATCAGCTCTGCAAGAGCAAGAACAGCTCACTGGTTTTGTTCTGTTTGACAGAACTGCTCAATAAAAATGGGGATGTTTTCCTAAAAGAGAAGCATGAAGTTGTATGTGAATCAGGTAGATAGAGGGGATCATATTCTAGCGGAAGAAACATGACAAAGTGATAAATTGGGTCAAAGACCAGCTTCAGAAACAATAAGCAAAAAAAAGCGATACTTCTTCAGGCATGCTCAGGGGGGTCTATAGGACAAACATAATCAGCATCTAAAAAGCCCACTCAGATCGTACAGCTGCATCAACGAAGTGAGGTGAGTTTTTGCATGTCTTTGCCATAGAATTGCTGAAGAGGTGTCTGTGCTGGGACCTTTCTTCACTGTGGTCTTTTATAGTCTGATGTATACTGGGGCACCCGTGGAACGTGTCTGCCTCCGAGCAGACCTCAAGTGCTAGTAACTAGCAGCTACAGCATAAGGTTTCTCTTACAGCCAGATTTTCTACTTCTGTATTAAGCATAAAGGAAAACACACAACTGAATTAAACTCTTCTTTCCAGCCAAACTTTTGAACTTGTCTCTTGTGCCTTTCGTATTCCAGAGAAGGCATCAACCAAGACCTGGTACACTTACCGCCGTGCATCACGGAGCAGTTCATTGAGCTGCTGTGTCAGTACAGCCCGGACCAGGTTCTGGAGACACTCAGGGTTCTGGAATACTGCAGGCTGGAAGAAACCATCCAGGTAGAAAGGATGTGTTACAAGGACAGGGGCTGGGGGAAGCATTCACATCAGCTCCTGCCAAAGCTGTGGGTTAGTTCTTACATATTTGGCCCCTCAAGCTGCTGAACAGCTCTCCTGCAGCACTGTTTGCTGCATTTAATGCACTGATTCTGACTGGAGTCTCAGGGCTAGTAAGAAAAGGCCGTTAGTGCAGCGAGTCTTCCAAGCGACTGCAGAACGCAGATCTCCTGCATTAGTGCTGATGAGTGTGCTGAAGGTACCTGAAATAATGCGAGTGAGTTACAAATTTTCTGAAAATTGTAACTAATCACCTGTCCTTGATCTAGATTTGACAGAGAGATAGATTTAAAGATTTTAATGCTGATGGTGGCAATACAGTGCAACTTCAGAAGCAAGGCAGTGTAGCCAGGGGAGATGTGGTCAGGGCCTACCCCAGTGCTCAGGCTGTGCCTGGGAACACGTGGAGACAGCAGTCCTCTCTGACCGTCCAGTCATCCTTGTTTTGCAGAGTAAAGAAGTGCTGGCAGATATCTTAAGATAGATGTTAAGATAGATGGTTTTTTTTTTTTTGTTTTGTTTTTTTAAACTTAGATAACCCAGAAACATCAGCTTCATGAAGCATCCTCGTATTTACTGGAGAAGAAGGGAGATATCCACGGTGCCTTTCTGGTTATGCTTGAGGTACAGTGCACTGAAATCCTGAACGTGGCATTTTTGCCATGCTCTTCATCTGCATGGTGCCCTGTGTTAGGGTTTGATACTGCCATTGCTTCCCTGTTTGTTTCCCACTTTTGCCTTCTGTCAAAAAGCAGTGCGCTGAGTTGTTGCAGACCCAGCAGTTCACTGTACTTGCTTGCTGTGAAGGCTGTCTTCAAGCATCTGCTAGATAAGAGATACTGAAATTTATTTTTCTTAATCAAAAAACATGTTTTAGCTTCTGTTTTTCTTTCAATGTTTGGAAATAGATGTATACAATGCTAGTCACGCTGGGGTGGAAAGTAAGGGTGAGCCTTATTAACCATTGTTTTTAAAAACACTTCCGTCAAGATTCTGCAAGTTTACTGTTCTGAGTTCTCTTCTGTTGCAGCGATTGCAGAGCAAGTTGCTGATGCTTACACAAGATGATGAAAGTAAGAGTTCCCAAGTTAAATTCCACTTTCTCTTAAAAAGAGGTGAACGCAAAAATATAAGATGCATGTTTGACAGCTGGCATAATGAGATCCTCTTTGAGGTTTCTAGATATTGCAGTGACATTGTTTTAAATTTATATCCACATGGCTGTGGTAGTTACCCTGACACTTCCTTAATCTGTTACTTTGATCTCTGTCAAGAGCTGCAAACAAACCGATGGATTTTATTGTGTCTGGTCAGCTGGCCTGTTAACTCCTGCGATGGCTCTTTCGATTCTGGTTTACCAGAAATGTTTTCCTTGTTAGTATCCATTCAGACTTGTTNTGCATGTGGAAGCAGCTTTTTTTTTAAAAAAAAAAAAAAAACAACTTCTTCTCATTGAAGTAAGAATGTTCTTGAACATGAGTGCGTGCACAGGTGCGCTCTTCACTAGCCCCAGGATTCAAGGGTGCACCTAATCAGATGCAGTGCCCATATTTGTTACTTAACTGTATCCTAAAGCACAGCAAAATCTTCCTTATTTGATTGCGCAAAGTCTTATCTGCCCTATTTATTGTGGTATTCAGAAAAGGTGCCAGAAATCAGGTCCTGTCCTTATAACGTAGTAGCTCACTGTAGGGAACAGCTTTTAGATGAACAGCATAGTTTTATTTTGCAAAATGATTGGGAGTTAACGAATCTCATCATCTCTGTAATTGCTATGTATTTTTCACCCAACACTTAGGTTCAGCAGAACTCCCCTTGCTGGAAAGCATTGAAGATACCTTAATGAAAACAATTGCTCTTTGCCAGAGGAATTCACACAACTTAAACCAGCAACAGCGAGAGGTAAGGGAATAAAACTCACATCACTGAAATGAGCAAAGGCCTCTGTATTTCCAGAAACTTTCTCTTCATGTACTCCTTCCTTTCCCCATCTTTTCCATGCTGACGTGTCTCAACCAGCCGTTGTTTTGCTCTGCCTTGTCATCTTGCTACACTGGCTCAGGCAAAACCCATGAGAGAAGTCCTCTCTTGTAAGGGCAGAGCACAAACTAAGGTGAATATCAGCAGTGGAGAAGTAGATGAGACAATATCTTTTTCTCATTCTTAGCCGCAGCTGAAATTTTGGCTTGAATGTTAATCAGCCACTAAAGAAAGCAAAGGATCGTGGCTTCTGTAACATTGCACCGAGGCACTGGCATGCTTAGGTCTGAGCAGTCTTTGTGCTGGCAGAAAGCTGGTTCTACTTGCACTGTGGCTGCAGAATATTGCTGTTCTGAATACGTCACAAATCTTGAATTTAATGTCAGCCTGATCTGTAAGAAGTGGAGACAATACAGCTTGCCTGAGCTCTTACAGAGAGAATTAGGTTGTGTTTCCATTTTGCTGATGTCACTGACATAGAACCTATTTTTACTCTTAATAGTGTGCATGGCTTAGGTAACTGAACTCAGAACTGAGAACGTTGTTTCAGTGTCTGAAGAGCTGGCATGTCTAGAAGTCCGAAATTCTGATTGTCTGTGTGCACACTGAGTGCTTATGGCCTGCCTGCCTCATTGGAGCTAGTGCTTGCTCACACTCTGGATCCTGTTCCGCCTGCTGGAACTACTTTGTTGATGCCCAGGAACGATTTGGCTCTGGTCACTGGCTGAGAGACCAACTTCCCAAGTACAAGATGTGAATTTTCACAGATCCTGGAGAATTCAGATGCCCTTTTCCACTGGGGAACCAGTGACTGTGCTACCTGTTATGTAAGCACTCTCTGCACCACAGTTTGCATCTCACAGGAAGAAGTAGTTGGGGACTGTGAATGAGGTAGAAGTAGATTCCTTGTGTTGTCACAATTCCAGGAAAGAAACAGTGAGGAAGGAGAAGAGGGAAGAACAGCAGCCAAAGATCTTCTGTGCTTAGATCTCAGCCTTGGTGTAAGATACGAGCAGTCTGGACTGAAGGCAGTTCCATGAGTGCTTTGTGATTATTTGAATGTGTTTCAGCTCTGTTCCCCCACAGACAAAACATGAGAAATGCAATTGTTTTTCAGAAGGTGGAAGTGAGTCTCTAGAAACGGACTGTGATCTTGGCCACACCTCATTTTTAATTTTGCTCTGTTCTTACTGTTTTTCCCTTGCATTCAATTATTTTAGGCCCTCTGGTTTCCCCTGCTGGAGGCTATGATGTCCCCACAGAAATTGTCTGGCTCCTCACAGTATCGATATGCTGAATGTAAGTATTTTGACTTTCTCTGGCCCCAAATATTAACCAAAATCTGCATGCTGTCTTTCCTCCTCTCCTGATTGAGTAGATGAAAAGCAGAATTCCTAATCTCGCTGCTCTTGCAGTAGATCTGACTTGTAGTGGCTGTAGGGCTGAGCTCAGCTCAGACCTTTGGGTAGATTGCAGCTCTCAGGTACTTCTTGTTTTTAGCCCTGAGTGAAGAGGGACCCCACCCAGCCCTCTCTGCTCAGCTGGCTCTGTCGAGGTGGTCTCTACGAAAAAGCAATGTGCACAGTGTGTACAAAAGTTTCGAGGCTCTAAGGAGTTTTGGAAACTTTGGAAACTTTTGACATAACACTGTCATCTTCCCTGCCTACCCTTTTTGTACTCTGTCCTTGCATCCATCTGTTGTACATAAAACCAGTGGAACTCAAATACATCAACTAAATTCGCCAGTGTAGTTCCAGCTCTCTGAATCTGTTGTTAGTGTCAGTAGCACATCTACAGTGGTATGAAAGGCCTCCTCTTATGGGAGACTTAAGACCAGCTGAAAAGGGGCTTAAATACTGAGGCCTTGGGACAGGATAATGCCTTTTGCTTGATTCCAGCCCTGAGCTTCACAGTGAATGTAGTTGTGCATGGTCAGGTCCCAACATGTTACAAGAAAATGTGATGGTTATCGTGTAGCTTGGCCTCCCTCTATTTCTTCCCTTCCAGCGACTGTTAGCTCTACCTGGATTCATGGGGATAGCCCTGGGGAGCTGAGTAAACCAAAAACAAAAATCACCCCTCTCCCCTCAACTCATCTTTCCTACAAATTCAGAATGCCCCTAGGTTATCCATTTTGAGATGCCTCCAGAGAAGAGCATCTGAAGTGGTACCAGCGTAACGCGCTTGGATCCCACAGAACTGTTTCTGTTTTCATTCCTAATGTGCAAATTCCCAAACTGCTCTAGCTATCCAGTCATCCCCACAAAGAAGCTGCATTGCTGGTGTCCACACATATCAGATATTGGCTCTTACTATTGGGAACTGGGGGAGGAAAAGGGGAGAAAAAGTGCTTTGTGCAGATGTTAATGCTAGGAAACTTTAGAGTCAGGGGCATTATAACGTGAACAAGGGATGCAGGCTGGTTTTTGGTAGGGGTAAGAAAAGTGAAAGAAAGTCTCAAGATGTGAAAGTTTGCTGTAGGTAGGAAGGGGGAGGGGAGGCATTGGGATGTTATGTTTTAAAGATACTATTTGATGGAGAAGGCTGCATGTGCTTAGTGCAAAACATGCACAAAATAAAAAATAATAAAAAAAAAAAAAAGTTTTTGTATTAGATGAACACTCTCTTTGTCCGAAAGATGCACCTCTTTACTCCTTGAATTCTAAGGAATGTTGGTGAATTTTCGTGTGTGATATTTCAGCCTTGAAGAGTTTGACCATGCAAGTGCTGAACAACATGGCTGCATTTATCGCTCTTCCTTCAATCCTGCAGAGAATTCTACAGGTGAGTTTGTGAAGAGAAAAATGTAGCAAACAAATTCGTGCCAAGCTGTGCCGTTCAGTTACTGGGATGAGCTGAACACGTTCCTGATGTGGCAGCAACGTCCGTGGCATTAAACGTCAGATTAGCTGGTTGTCTGGTTCAAAGTACTTCAGTAAACGCTCAGTCGGTGAGAGGAAGGTTGTAAAATGGGATGGGATGGGATGGGATGGGATGGCCTGGAGTGGGCAGTTATGAAAACACTGAAGAAAAGTTTGTAGGCTTTGGAGAGAGATACCAACACTGGGCCTTACAAATTCACTCTGACAAAACAGAGATTAACAAGGCAAACGTTTTTGTGCAACTAGAACAAGAATGGGGAGAGATGATGACTTCTCGTAAATGCATCCTGGGAGAGGGAACTCCTGGTAAAGCATATTAGCACCATAACTTCTCAGAACAGCAGCAGTAACTGGTGCCTCAGAACGTCGCTGAAGCTTGTGCAAGTCGTGGACTCGACTGCTGCACACCGTGGTGTCCTTGGGTGGGAAGATAGCTTTTAACGATATGGCTGTAATCTGCCACAGGTGTGTGACACCCCACAAACTTGTCATCCTCCTGGTGTGAGGGTGTGGGCTCTGCTGGTAACAAGTCTGTGCTGGGCTGTGCACAGAAGGTCTGCAGCCCTCTGAGCTTGGCACACCTTCCTGAGCTGCAAGTGTGCTTTGTTACCGCGGCAGAGCATTCACTTAAACCTGTGTCCTTGTGCTTAAGAACATTCACACTGAATTCGTACAACCCTTTAGTTCTAAATGAGTTTTCTAAATGAGACTTCATGAGAGGCCAGCATGGCTCTAGGTCACTTTTGCTTGTGTTGTGGCTGCGTTGTATTGAACTATTGCTTCAGGGCTTGCGCTGGGTGCCTGTGGGAGGTTTTCTTTTGGTGCTCAGCTTGGCCCTTGGAGGAAAGGTGCTGTGAACTCAGCTGGAAAGATGATGCTGGGAACTGCGATGACTTTATCTTACTGTCTGGCCATGTCTTGGGTGCACGGCTCAAATGCTCAGGGGTTCTGAACACTTGGGGTCAGGAACAAGACTTTCCCTGAGTTGTACAGTGCTGGATTTTTTGCTTCTCTGTGTAGGGTGATCTCGGGTTGCCTGGGAATGCCATTTCAGTGCACTGCAGGTAGGGCTTCCAACATGGCATGCATCCATGGTGTTTCCCCAGAACGCTGTCTCAGCAGCTTTCTGAGCTAGTGGATGTCCCTCTCTTCTATTAGCCCTGCGTGGGTATTCCTTTTGCAGAGCTGTGTAGCGGCTCTTTGGACCCCTCTAAAATTCCAGACCCTAGTGCCTAACAGTGCTCTCTTGGCTCTCAGCAGCATGTAGGGCCTTGTTGAAAATGCTGCTGATGTGCCACTTCAACTGGGACCATAAGCATATTCTCAGAGTAGCTCTTCTGGGCCCTGGGGACCATTCAGCCTTTCTCAAGCCCTCAGGATATTTCTGTGAAGCCCAAAAGTACAAGGGGTGCTTGGGAACACTGAAAACGGCCTCAAAAGCTGCTCCAACAGAGGCCAGGTCTTTGTGGTAGAGCACAGATGCACTGGATCTGCTGGTCTGGAAGGTAGAACAGCTGAATAATAATTAACTGTTTTTTTTTGTTGTTGTTGTTGTTGTTTGTTTTGTAAGGTGGATGACATCAATAAACTGAGGTAGATTATCTTCCCTTTTCTGAAAACCGAATTAGAGTATTCCCATTTTAGTGGACTGTTTTTCTTGCTCTCCTGGGCTTAGCTGCTTAGAGATTATACCTTGTGCAAATGTTAAGTTTGAACCAACGTGCTGTGCTAAAGGGCACCTTGCAGTGGGCTCTGAGCAGGCTCCACAGAACACTGTCACAGAACACTGGTGGGCTCCTCACATCTGCCTGTCACAGCATGTTGACTCCACTTTGTTCTTGAAGTCATGCAAAGTGCTGATTAATGTAGTTATGTTCCTTTTCATCCGTAACAAAAATTACTTATTAAACAGTCTGAAATAACCATATCAGGAATGATACTAGAGGAATGCTCTTGAGCATTGAGAAAGATGTCATGTCATTAAGGATGTGAATGCTGTCTGAAGAGGTCTAAAAGGTTGAGTGTTAATTCCCATGTAAAGCTCTAATCCTTCAGGAATGTTTGGTAAGTGGATGCAGCTGTTGTCCCATAAAAATGGAGAACTGGAGAAACCAGAAATTTAAATTCTACCTGTAGGAAAGAATTCTCTAAAAGCTGTTACAGAGTGGAAGCAGAAAGATTCAAAAGGCCTTTGCTTTATTTTATTCTATTTTTTTTCCATTTCTGGTTAGGATCCTGCCTGTCTTTTTCTTTCCAGTCCTGAAATTAGTTTCAGGATTGATTTTACTCACAACAGTACGTAAATTGTCCCCTTGCAAACAGGATAAAGCTTCATCTGCAGCTGAAGGCATTTTCTGAGTTCACAGTGCATTTCTTATCCCAGTTCTGTCCTGCTGCTGGCAGAGGAAGTTCTACTTCCTGAATGCAAGGAGAAAGTGGAAACGAAGGAGGCAGAAAGTGGAAATGGACATGAGGCTTCATTGGGCGTCTCTGGTTTGCGTCTTGGCACTCGCCCGCTTTTCCTGACCTGTTTATTGGTACTCCTGCTGGGCAGGGGGTTAGAGTTTGGCTTTGGCTGAATGTTCCCAGGCCCCCAGGGAAATAACCAGCCTGGAAAAAGTACCTGTGACTTGTTCCTGATTTGGTACAGCTTACTTCTAGTAATGGGCCACCCTATGCAGTGTATTTGGAGCATGCGTAAATCCCAAACTGAGACAGATTTTATAATCACAGAATCATAGAATGGCTTGGGTTGGAAGGTACCCCAAAGATCATCTACTTCCAACCCCCCTGCCGTGGACAGGGCTGCCAGCCACTAGCTCACTACATCAGACTGCCCAGGAACCCATCCAGCCTGGCCTTGAACACAGCCAGGGATGGGGCAGCCACAGCTTCTCTGGGCAGCCTGTGCCAGCACCTCACCACTCTCTCAGGGAAGAATTTCTTCCTGATGTCCAACCTAAACCTCCCCTCTTCCAGTTTTAGCCCATTCCCCCCTGTCCTACCATTATCCACCCATGCAAAAAGTTGGTTCCTTCATAAAAGTAATTGAACCCATAGAGCTCTTGTGACTATAAATTTTGTGGGGGCTGAAGCCAACAAATTGGAAGAAAGCTTTATAACTTGCTAGGAACGTGAAATGACAGCTCTGGATTTTATCTGCAAGCCAGGTAGACAGCTGCAGCCCAGGCCTGTGCAGTAATGTCTTCAATGGCTGCCAGCAGGAGCAGTGCATGAGCTGCCTGCACCCAACCGCCAGCCTTGGTATAAGGTTTTGCTGGATTTCACAGCTCTTCTTTGGAGAGAAGTCGATTCTCTCCCTGCCTGCCGTTGTTTTAGAGATCATCAAGCCTTGAGAAAAACTGAGCAACTGAAAGGCGGCCTTCAGAGTCATGTTCCTCCTCTGCAGGGCTGTAGGTGGCTCTTCTATTCCTGTCGTTCATGTCCCCTCTTCTTCCTGCTCCACTCCTATAAAGAGAAGAAGCAAGCTGCATTGAGAGTGTCGATGTATGTAAGTGGTTGCATCTGTGCAATTACCTCTGGCTTTCCTTGGCCACAGACTTGAGTTCTTTAGAAAGGTATCTGGTGAATACAAAAATAACACTCTGTGTACATGGATGTGCTGCACTCCCTGTTGCTGTCCATAATTCATAGGGTGACTCAGTGTAGTGTACTTCCAATGCTGTTGTTTTTAAATTACGCATGGGGAAAGGGAAATGTAGTGTTGTTTGAGGCTGTGCTGTTCGCGTAGCGAAAAAGTAGCCTCTGCAGACTTGTTCTGACTAGAGGCACCTCGCTGGTGCCAGTCCAGGTTGTGGTGAAGGGTGAAGGGCACAGCCTTGCTCCTGTGCAGATCAGTGTCCAGGCAGGGGCTGAACAGAGGCTGGGCAACACCACGTGGATCCCAAGGATGCAGGAGCTGGCAGCAGCAGATCCTGCTGCTAACCTGTCCGCTCCTCTCTGCTTTCCATCTGCGTTGAAGGTGTAAAGCTCACCCCAGAGCAGGGAGAGGTGCCCTGCGCCAGGATTCCTGTCCTGCTCTGAGCGATGCCCCAGGGGGTGCCAGGGGTGCTGTGGAGAAGGAGCTGTTTAGGTCTGGAGCTGATTGAGCTGCACCAGGGCAGTGACTTCTCCACAGCCCTTCTCTTGTGCTGCTGGGAAATGTGCCCAGGGCACGAGGAAATTGGTATCAAGTGGCAGCACAGCCTGGGTTGATCCCTCTCTCCCCTGTTACCGCAGAGTGCTTCCTGCTGTTTTGTGTTCTCCAGTCAGCTCCTGCATCTTCTGAAGTTTCCAAGGTCAAATATGAAATGTGACCTGAGCACAGTAATTCGTATTGATGTTGTCATCTACTCGGATTTGCTGATCACCAGTTTTCCCCTCAATACATACAATTATTCTGCTTCCCTTGTGCATGTACTTTAAATCTGGAATCGTAGCTTCTGTGAGCAGTGCCAATCTGGAGGGAAAAAGAAGGAAAAAAGGAGAAAGCCAGAATAAATGACTATGTCCTGTGATTCAGCTGCAGCTTTTCATTTCTTCACGCAGGATCCAGTCTATGGAAAAGGGAAACTTGGAGAAATTCAAGGACTTGTCCTGGGAATGCTGGACACGTTTAACTACGAACAAGTAAGCCGCATGCATTTCTGTTCTGTCCACTGCTGTCTGCTGGGATGATTTTTAGCTTGCAGCCTACTACTCTCTCGTTTGCTATTTTTCTCTGCAAGGCAAAGTAGATGGACATGTGAGTGATTTATATTTGTGTGATCTGGGGAAGGGGAATGAGTTTGTACTGCTCACAAACAGATTGCAGGTGAAGGGACTGACAGGTACATGGTGATTGAACATCACCGTAGCTGAGTTTTATGGTAAATGTACTGGAAGCATAAACGCCTGTGTCTTCTCCAACTTATCCTGCAGTTAGGGATTCAAAGGCATAAAAACAATGTGGTTTTTTTTTGTTGTTGTTTTTTACATGATTTTAAATAAGTGCCTTTTAAATTAGGATGTAAGATGGGAAATAGCTTTACTGTAGGCAAAGGCACATAAAAGGTTCTCTGGGTTCTTCAGGAGGCTCTGCTCTGAGCAGCACAGGTGCTCTGGTCTGCCATTGCCTGGCAGTTCTCTGGTACAGGCTGCATATGACATCTGGTCTGGCCCATTCCCTTTCATTTTTGCCCTTCTGAGGAAACACCGGTGCAAGCCCTGACCCTTTTGTGAGTTGCTGATATGCAGCATCGTTACCTGGTCTAGTGGGAGGTGTCCCTGCCCATGGCAGGGGGGTTGGAACTAGATGATCTTTAAGGCCCCTCCCAGCCCAAACCATTCCATGACTCTGATCAACAGGTCAGAGACCAGGTATCCCTGCTGCCTGTTTTGTTGTTGCTTAAAGAAGCACCGATCACCTAAAACTGAGGGTGTTTTCCTTCTGGCTCTTCAGAACTGGAGATCTCAGTTCGGGGGAGCTAGCAGATGAGAGATGCTCACTATTTTTTCACATTTTAATTGTGATAACGCACTTGGGCTTTGATTGTTATCTGTACCTTTCCAATAAAATAGAGGACCTACGCTGTAGCGTACCAGGTGGGGAGGAAGAAGAGAAGTGTGTGGTACAGATGATGACAAGAGGAGCCTGTTCTCCCACATCTCCTTAACGATCTTGGACAAAAATCAATAAAGCACTTATCTGTCCATTTAGGAGTGAAAAGATACTGTCTCCATTAACATGTGATAAAAGGATAAGTATTTTGAAGGCAGCAGCTGCAAAACACGTAAAGAGAAGCAATTTTGTGTGGTTGGTTTTGTTCTTAGAAACCTGGTAAGCTGCTTGTCATGAAGAACTGAACAGTGTGGGGTTTCTGCTCTAAGGAGGTGGCAAAATGAGCTCGTTACTCTGTTGTCTTCCACACAGACCCTGTTAGAGACAACAACGAATCTTTTAAACCATGATCTCCACTGGTCCCTGTGTAACCTCAGAGCTTCTGTCACTAGAGGGCTTACCCCAAAGCAGGATTACTGCTGTATTTGTCTACAGCAGTACAAAAGAAGGCAAGAAACTGCTGATGAAATCATCGTTTTCAGGTAAAGTTAAGGGGTAGAGTCACAGCTGTGATCATGTTAGTAGCTAAAAAAATAAATAACAAGCCAGTGGTTTTTTGCTTACACAGTAATGTATGCATTCCTGTGAGCACATATCCTGCCTCCTTGCACTGTAAATGGGCTGGCCACTGAAACTGATCAGTCAGCCTTCTTTGCATGCAGCCAGCTCCGTCTTGGCTGAAAAGGATTCCCTGCCAGTTTTGGGAGAGCAGTTCCGTAAGCTGTCAGTTCATCTGTCATCTCTCCTGGCAGTGCGTGTGTGTTAGCAGAAGGTGATTCCGTGCTGTACGCAGGCAGCACGGTCATGGCTGAGACCCTAAGCTGCCTCCGTGCCCCTGCTGAGCGATGCTGTAAATAAGAACAGAAACTCTCTATAGAGCTTTGTAAACATGGAAATGGGCTGCAGCAAGTAAAATTAGGGGCATTGTGTTTTGCTGCTAGCTGATGTACTGCTTGTTCTGTCCCAAATACAGCGCTTTGTGCCGGGGAATTTTGGGACAGCACGTGTCTGCTGGGCCCCAGGAAGCAATTGCAGCATTGTGGTTTTACTCACTTGTATTTGTGCATCTCATAGCTATTGCAGCCCTGACTGCATGCTCTGCTGGCGTCTCTGGTATTCCCGTCTGTGAGCAGGTGGCTGTGAAGTAAAATCACTATTACCGTAGCGTTGTGCTCTGTAGCCACATCGGCAAGTGGGTGCCTGCTGTTGTTTCCGCAAGTCTGGAAATGCTGCAGGAGAGTGTGGAGGCACAAAGGGAGCATACACGCTGCTGATGTGCAGTTACAGATAGGCAGCCTTGTTTTCCGTTGGCCATAGTTATCGTCTCCAAAGTGTAGTGCTGTTAGGCTGCACTACCCTGCCTCCAAGCACCTAACATTTTTTTCTCTCACCTCTACAGCTGTGGCCACTTATACCATTCCCTGTGTTTGCTGAGTAAAGAGTGTGGGGCAGTAACCAAAGGCCTGATGCGGTGGATGTGCTATAAATGCAACTCTAGCAACAAGGGAGGAAAACTGAGTGAGAACTTCTCAGAGCTGAAAAAAGGAAGTGGAACGTCCTTGGCACAGGTAAGATTTGAGAGGTGATTTCTCTCCAAGTTTACTTAGAAAAGTGGTTATAGACCTCATTGCTTTGCTCCTGCATCTTATTCTGCTTCCAGACAAGCAATTCTGATCAGTAAGTGTCAAACAGTGCCTGCAGGTAACTAGCCACATGTCTGAATGCGTTTGGTTTTGGTGTGGGTATCCAGAGCTGTGCAAGAAATGGAAGTGTTGGGGAACTGCCAGCCAGCAGGAAGCAAAGCTGGACACCTGCAGCTGATCACCTGCCTGATGCCTCAGCCACTTGGTCTTGTTTGTGACACCACGAG
This sequence comes from Alectura lathami, assembly GCA_013399715.1. NCBI lineage: Eukaryota > Metazoa > Chordata > Aves > Galliformes > Megapodiidae > Alectura > Alectura lathami. The sequence continues at coordinate 19,811 of VXAV01008454.1, read as the reverse complement.
ATGGGCCGGTGGGGACAGATCCTTTTAAACTATATTTAGCTGTGTTTTATGTAAAACATGTAGTAAAAGTTGGCATATTCCTTGTGGCTGGGCCATAGAGCCTCTGTTCTACCTCGCTAACATCAGCCTGCCTCTGAGTAAGAGATCCGGGATGGATCAGACTCACAAAGTGCCAGCACCATGTTTAAAGAAACCTGCATGTAAACGAGACTGCAGCTGTGTTTGAGTGAAAGAACAGATAATTAGTTTGTATTTATTGTCAGTATGAGCATGCAAGAAGCTTCATTCACCATCTCTGCTTGAAACAGATGTTCAGCCTCAATATACACGCTTCTGTGTTTGCCCTGGCATGGTGCTGTGGATTGTAAGCAAAAATAGCCGGTATTTGGGATGTCTTTCAGGAATATTGCAGGGGGGAACTAAACTCTGCTGTCCCATGTTCCGGCGGAGGGCACTGGTGAGAGTTTGTTCCTAAATGCCTCAGGGTACTTTGGGCATTGTCACCCCCCAGACAGCATGCAGAGCACCGTATTCCCACTTCTGAAAGCCAAGTAATTCAATCTGGGAGTACGGTTCTATAAAGTACTTCAGTTTTCTTCTAGCAGATTATTTCAATTTCTGCCAAATCAATTCTGATCAAAAGATCGCTAACAGCATTAGTCAACTTCCATCAGCTTCTATGTTAGCAAAAAGAAGCTTCCTGTTTGAAGGGAGACATAGGGGAAAAGTATCGCTGAGGAATGCATGGAGCACAATGCAGTCTTTGCAGTCAAATTGTGTTAGTTTCTTAGATGGTGACAGGAAGGAAAAAAAAAAAAAAAAGCTTTCCCAGTGGAAATTGTGAATTAAGTGCGATCCAGTGTGCTTACAAATGCTTGGCATTTTGTGTTCCAGCCAGCTACAGTGAAATACGGATGCTGGCTCTGAAGCTGGGCAGAGTCAGCAGCTCCATATTCTCGCCTCTACACTTTTGCTCCAAAGGAACAAATGCGTGTGCATGGGTGTGACAGAGCAGATCTAGCTTTGAAAGTTGAAAACAAAGCTCAGTACAAGACCCACGTTAGCCATTCGGGTGCCTGGCACCTCACAGCTCGGTTATCAGTGGGCTTCTAACGAGCTAGGCAGGGAACCCCCATGTCTCCCCTGGTGGCAGAATGAAGAGGAAAATGTTCCACACGACATGGGAACCATCAGGGCGGGGAGGTGATGCTACTCTTTAACTGCACAAGTGAGGGACTGGCTGGCACTCAGGGCTTAACAGGAGCCATGTGGAGAGACTGGGAAAAAGGGTTATGGCAGAGCTCATCTGACGCTAGCTAGAAAATGTTCCTGGCAGGTTCTCTGAGAGTGCTGGGTGCTTCCCTGCTGTCTCAGTCATGTGCTCTTGGCAGAGAAACCCACCGCTTCCTGCTCTGCGCCCAGCCAGCCCTGCAGAGCTTGGCTGCAGCTCAGCAGAGCCCTAGCACTGCTTCAAGCCCCCCGCCTCCTCCCCCTGATGTCCCAGATCCTCTCCAAGTTTGGGGTGTTCATCATATATTTAAATTGTAATATTTAACTGTGATTAAACTGTTGTGCAGTCAGATATTTAAAAAAAACTGAGTATATTTAGACTTGGCGAGACTGTAAAATCTCTAGCTTCTCCAGGAGGTTTGTTTGCTTAACAATTGCTGCTCAGCAGTGCTAATTAACCCTGCGAGGTAACGATCCATCAGCCAGGGAATAGCCTGAGCTACAGAACAGGCTCCTTGTTCTGGGGGAAATGCTGGGTACACGAGGTGGAGGAGATGTGCATATTCCCTGGCTCCAGCGAGGCCTAAAGCGGAAGGCACAGCGAGCAGCCTGGGGCACTGAGGCTCTCGCTGGAGGCGGGCCAGGGATGCCAGGGCTGGTGCCATGCAGCCTCAAATTTAAGCAGAGCTTCTTGGAGAGTTAAGCACAAAGACAGCAAAGCTCAGCAGCACGTAGTGCCCGTGCTCGCTCTGGCGTGGCAGCGCTCTGTGCAGAACGCTGGGCTGTCCAGGTGGTTTTCCTCCACTGCCAGGTGGGTGGTGCAGGGTGCCGGGGAGAGGAGGAGCAGCCAAGGAAAGGGAAGAGGGAAAGGGACTCACAGGGCTGCCACGTTCACACGTTCCCGTGGGTCTTTCTCAGCCAGGGCCCAAGAGAGCAGGGTCACCGCTCTGCGGTGCAACCCCCCAGGCGCAGAAAGGATTTGTTCCTGCTTCTGCCACAAGGCTTGTTTGTCCTTTCCACATTGCAGTTCTCTGGTGAAGGGCTTCTCTGCGTTCCCTCTCGCCGCAGCTGCCAGCAGGCAGACCTGGAGATCCACGCTGGTCACGCTGCTCTTGCTTCCACGTCTGGCATTTCTGCAAGTACCAAACAGGAAGCCCCCGAGGAGGCTGTGGGAACAGAGTTGTTGCTTCAAGCCCTGCCTTCCCCACCCCCAGAGAGCCAGCTCTGGAGCTTCTAGGACGTTTTGCGTAGAGGTCCAGGGGGAGGCTGTTTCATTGCAACCACTTGGAAGGCTCTGAAAGTGTTGTCTGTCGCCTTGGCACGATATAACGCCATTCCTTCCATAGTGAGATCTTCACTTCAGATACTTATTTTCTTAGCAAGCTTTGAATTAGGAATAGATTCATACTGAGAAATGCCACTGAGCATCTGGAGTGCGTTTCATAGTACCGATTCAGCTCTGCTGAAACAAAGACTGTCAGTTTGAATTCCACGATGCCGTTGAGATTTATATGTGAAACGACAGCCCAACAGACAGTGTTTGCTCTGCCTCTGCTCTGCATGCATGACTTCTGTAGCAACTGCCTTGAAAGTGGGGGAGGTGGAGAGATGCCACAAACCAGCACTGAATCATTGCTGAATCTGGTGGTAGCACTTTTTTAAAAGCAGCCTTACCCCGATACACAGGCTTATGGCATCCGGCCCTGGCGAAGGGGGGAGCGAGAGAAGCCAAAGGGGCTTTTCCCAAAGGTCTGTGCATTGTGTTATCGCTGAGACCTTGCTGTCTTCCCTAGGGTAATCGTCAGTGCCTACACTGATCATCCTTCCTGTCCTCCTTACCTTACATCCTTCCAAAACTGAAAGTTTGTGTGCGTGCATGTGTTGTTTTTTATCTTTTAAAACCTTCAGTGCTTTTTTGTGCTGCGGTGTTTAAGTTAACTGAGGCATATTAGGTAGAGGCACAGCAGCTGGGCTCCTGCCTAAATAGTAAGTGAAACAGTCTTGGTATCATAGCCATTGGTCTTCAAAACTAATCTGCATTATTACAGGGAGGTAGTTTGTGCTCCCCATTTGTTCTGCCAGCCTGCACTCGAGGGATCAGGGAGAGGAACGCGGTCTTGGTTCCTGGACCATAAATTCTGCAGAAACCGCTATGAAGCCCTAAGCTGAAATGCTGTGGTACGTCCATGTCTGAGAATGCTCGTGCGCTCTGAGGGCACCATTGTTGGAGCTGTCCAGATGGCACGTATGTTTTATTCAGGAGCTTAATCCTGTCCAGTCGCGCCAGGGCGTGCAGTGAGCGCGATCGGCCGTTAATCCAGGTTGTGAGCCCCGACGCTGGAGCTCTGTTCTGCAGCCTGCACCCTCTGCAGCACTGCCTCCGTCCTGCCCGGGGTTCCCGGCCGGCTTCCCCCAAACTGGGGCTGGCACCACGCTGTGTCGCTTGGCTGAGGTGTTAAATGCTCCCCTGCAGCACCTCGGTGTGCTGTCTGCTGGGTGAGGTTGCGGTTAGGACTTTCTCTGCCCCCAAGGTTTATTTTAGAGCTAGGAAGATGTTACGTGACCTCTGTCACCCACTAGACAGAGCCAGTTTTACTGTTGTCACTGTGATGGTGACCATCTTGACTCCCAGCAATACCAGACTTTTCCAAGGGTTTTATAACTTTGAAAATACCCAAGCAAGACTTTTCCCCTGACGACACCAAGCAGATAATCAGTGCAGAATGCAGTACAGGACTGCACCTTCTGCTGTGCAGAGAATGTTCCCACCGACAGCATTGACTGAGCAGGTGCCCAGTGCCTTAGCTTTGGAGCTGACTTTGGGGGTAGATGCCTCAACGTGCTCAACAACGCTTAAGAAATCCATGTGAGGAAGGAAGGGGAGGCGCTCGGTTCAGTTGGCTTCTTATCAGCAGAACATCTGTGTTTTAAGCTTTCTTGTAATACATTGGGAACAAAAATGATTTAATGAGAAGAAAACTGAGTGCAAGAGTTTTAATTAGCAGCTAGAGGAAGGCTGGCAGCAAATTTAAAACTGAAAATAAAATTCAAATTTAAAACAACTCATTTCAGGAACATGAGTATCCTTCAGCAGCTCCTAAATCAAAAATTGACTGTTTTCTTGCACTTTTCATACCCTTGGTTTGTTGGGAATTTTTTTTAGTGAAAACCAGGCTGCACTGTAATTGTTTCCCCTGGCCTTCATACACAGTGATCTGCAGCCCAGCAGAAGTTTCCTTTTACTGCCAGATTCCAGCGCAATGCACTCAGGGACCCACGAGAGGCCAACGCAGCGTGGAGGCAGCTTCCAAACTGCCTGAAGCCACGAGCTGTGGAACTGCTCTGCGCCCCAGGATCACCCGGGGAACTGCTGTGTCCTGGTTACGAGAAAAGACGGCAAACATTTCAGTGTGTAATCTTCCTCGCTTTACCGTAAATCTCAATTTCAAAGAAAATATTCCTGTGGTTCAGTGAAAATTCCTCCGTTTTAATAAAGCATTTCAAATCTAAGCAGCTCTGTAAAGCAGGCTCGCTGAGACTCCGTGACAGATGCTGGCTGCCGCAGCCTGTTGATATTCTCACGGACTGCATCAGTCCCTGTTGCCAACAGTTGTGCAGTTCAGCACTGCTCGACAGCCGTGTATCTGTTCTCCAAGGGACCAGCACAGCTCGCTGCGTTTGTCTTCAGCGTGAAGCTGCACGCTCTTGGTCTGTCTTCTCAGATCTGCCTGGGAGCACAGGCAGGATAGGAACTGTGTGACTTCCCATCTGCTAGCAGAGGCTGGGGAGCCAGCACGCTGCACGCGGCGCTCACGGGCACTGCCATCACCCTGCCTGTGGGGCTGTGCCTGCTGCTGGAGGCTGCTCCGAGCTGAGAAATGACCGAAAAGGCAAAGGGCTCAGGAAGCGTGGACAGGACTGTCCTTTGTCCTCATGTCCCCTTCGAAGGAGGGGAGCAAAGTAAGTAGGAGCTGAGGGTTTGATTCAGTTTGAAGTCCCCAGAAGGGAGGGTATGAGAGGGGTCAGTGGCATTGTGGTATCTGAGGGGTCACTGGCTGTTTTGCTGGGCAGCTTGCAGAGCTGCAGGTGGTAGGTGAACGTCTCTCCGTAAATCCCTTAAACAGAAAGCTGCGGTCTCCATGTCCCATCTCCCTCCCCAGTTCTTCTGCCCTTGTGCTGTGCAATGGAAACAGTGTGTCTTGTTGTCGTGTCTGCGAGCTGAGCATAGAAAGGCTTGGGCAGCTCCAACTGAGCTTCCAGGACCAGCGTTGTTCTTGAACATTGGAACACTATAAACTTACTTCTTAAACAGCAGCAGCAGATTGCTGCATGGGTGTCAGGAGCTACAACGGGGGCAGATAGCGCCCTACTGGTTTTTGTGGCAGGGTTTAGGGCCACGCTATCAATAAGCCTGTGACGGGGGGGGATTAGTGAATCCTTCTTACGCTTCTTCCTTCTGCGTGTCTTTACCTTCCCTTCCTGTCCCTGAAGTCCTGGTGCTGAGAGGACGCTGCATCTCTTCAGTTTTCTGTGCTTAGCTCTCGTGGAATGCTGTTCATCAGCCTCCTTAGCTCACGTTTAGAAAGTGGATTGTCTGTCTCCGTACTTGCTGCTTCTGTTATCTTGGGTTCAGGCACGGAACGGGGATCAGCCTCAGCACCGGTCTCTCAGGCGTCGTCTTTGTGTAATGTTTACTCCATGGGCTGCCATGCTTCCCCTGCAGCCTGCCGCACTACAAATAAATACCGCGTCTGCTGGGCGATAAGCGTCCAGTGAGCACAGTCACGTTGAGGAGGTGTGTTTTTTGTTGGTCTAATTAATCCTGAGCAGCATTATTGCTCCTGAGGCCGAAGGCAGCAGCAGAAGTCCACGGGACTGTGCCAGCGGTGTCTGAGCATGGGCTGCTGAACAGAGCGCTAGCAGAGGGAGAACGGAGCTATGCCAGCGTGGTTTGTAGGTATTGAGTCTAGACAGTTCTGGTTCCTCCCCTCTGCTCAGTCACTGCAGCATCTCACGTTGCAGCAGCAGTGGGTCCGTTAGAGCACAAACAAGCCTGTGCTCTCCCTTGCCTTGAGCGGGAGGCTTGCTCCGTGAGTTCAGCTAAGTTCAGCTGGAAGAAAGAGCCGTCTGCCTTTCCCATCCTGCTCCTGAGGAGATCAGAGGAGGACGGAGCCGTAGCGCAGAGCGCTGTGGCAGATTGCTTCTGCTGTGGCAGTGCTGAGGGAAGGAAGCTCTGCGATGGGCTGTGGCGAGCCAGTGCTTCTGTTTGCTTGCAGACAGCAGGCTCTGTTTGCCCGCACTGCCAGCCCGCGGTGCTGGCTGCTGCTGCATCCAGGCAGGAGCAGGCAGGCCCTGGCCTGCTGCCAGGGGTTCAGCCCTGCGCGTGCTGGTCTTGAAGCAGCACATCCCGCTGCTGGGGCGGCCCTGGGGCTCCTCCCAGCACAGAACTGCCCACTGGCAGCGCTGCCCACGTCCTGCAGGGCTGGGAATCCCGCTCTGCAGGGGTGCGTTGCTCTGCAGCACATCTGCAGAAGCTTGCAGTCACGCGTTTTTGTTCTGTGAGGGATTTCCTGAGGCTTTCTGGAGTTCATTAACAATTTCGTAATGTTAGTGTCACTCTGTGACTGTCGGTCAGAGCAGCTGCCTGCCTGCCTGGCTGTCGTCTTGGTTGGTCGATCCAAGTTCCTGGGAGTACCACAAGAACAGCAGGCCCTAATTCTGGGGAAGAGAAGAAGATTCACCTAGTTCTGCGTGAATTGGCTCAGCCCACATTCAAAGAACTCAAGGCTGTTTGTACGGCTGCCAGAGGCGTGGTGAAACAAGCCTCCTGCTGCAGCAGGCAGGATGCAGGGGAGGGGTGGCAGAGGGTGGGCTTGGTGTCAGTGCCTGTGGATTCAGCTCTGTAAATGGGGGAGGCTGGTGTTGCTTTCATTCCTAGGAATCCCAAAACCTTTCCCCGGACTCTGGCTGCATCTGCCCCGTGTTACGAAGCGGCCCCCTGGGGCAGCGTGGTGCCGTGACGCGCTGTCACTTTGATGTAGCGGGATCTTCGGTGGAAGCTGTGACTCTGAGAGGCAGCGCTTAGATGGATCTCCTGTGTGACTCTGCTTGAAACTGCTGCATGATCTGCTTTGCTTAGGCACCAGCTGATGATGGATTTTGTAGCTGTTAAATTAAAGATAATTGCAGGCTTAAGAGGGTGGTGTGGTGACTACCGGAGGGGGTGGAATATGTGCCGGCAAAACGTGCTGCGAGAGATGAGTATTACAGGGATGGGATCGTGGGAACAGTAAAACAGGGAGGAGCCTTTCTCCTGGTCACTGGCCCAGAGCCTAAAGGGGTAAATTGAGCCTCTTGCATTCTGCACCCAGCCTGAGACCTTCCTGGGGTGGTGTGAGGGTTTGGCTGGAAGTGGCTTGGAGGTGCTGGAGTGACTCCTCACTGCTTCCGACAGCGATGGGCTGCCTGCGGCCAGGGCGAGCGAACGAGCCAAGTGGGTTCTGCTGCCTGAGTGCTGATGCTGGACTCTGAGAGCCTCCCTGTAGCTCCTGAATGAAAACATGCCTTTGGTGACACGGTTAAAAAAGGAAGAGGCCTGACAGCAGTTGTTTCCATGACAACAGGAAGAATTGCCTGCAATATTTCAGCTCATCAGCCTGGAGAACAGTCTGATTGATAGCTACATACGCGTGGTACGGAGATAACAGAAGAGGGGAGGCCAATTATATTGCATTTTCCTTGTCCTTGGATGCCTGCGGCCACAGTAAATGCAGAGGGCAGTTTTTCTTTGTCCTTTTGTTGACAGTTTTTTATGGTTTTTTTTTGCCCAAGTGAGAATGACCTGCATGTCCCTTGGAAGTGCCTGTGCAACCTGTCAGCTGTGGGTATGTGACCCCCACTGTTGCCGGCTCTCAGGTTCAAGGCCTATGCCATGTGTGCAGGGAATATGAAGGCTGGCTTCCTTGACTGGTGATTAGCAGGTGCTTATTTACTGTATAAATAGTATCTTGCAAGGGGAAGAGATGAGTTTGAGCGCATGCTCCTAGCATCTGCAGTTGAGACCTTCCTCTCGTCAAACCACTTGATGAACATCTCAAAGGCAAAACGTACAGGGCTTCAAGAGGAACAAAACTATTCAGGCTTTGGGAAACGCACGGCAGGCTCCGTGCGCCTTCCCTCAGGGCACTGCTGTGCCCATGGGCTGGCACCATCTGGGGACATTCACACGACAGAGACAGGTGGATGCGCGTGGAGAGTCTGCCCTGGTTGCGCCTTGCTCTGAGTGGAGCAGAAAAGGGAGCAGGTGATGGGGGAGCTGCCAGAAGAGAGGGACGGCTACAGGCGCTGTTGGAGACCATGAGAAAACAAACCCACCGCGGCTCTGGATGAAGATTGGAGTTCTGCTGACGTCCTGGGCCAGCGTGACTGTGGTGCTGCAGGAGGCGGTGGGCTGCTGGGAGGGACGGCTGTGCCACCCCGGGGAGCCAAGGCTGGTGCTAGCGCTGCCGCCCTGTCTGGTGGCAGTGTGCCCTCTGCAGTGCTGTGCCCTGGGTTTTGTCCACAGCGGCCTTCTTCCAGAGTAGTTCATTTCCTAGTTGCCAGAAGGGCACTCTCCCCTGGGCCTTTGTGAGCCCTAAGTGCAGCTGGTCACACTCCTCCAAGCCGTGCTGCTCTTCAAACCGGGCTGGGTCCGTTGCTGAAAAGAGTTGAGGGGAACTGAACTTCAGTAAGCCGTCACTTGTAGGACTGCAGCGTTTGGGGCTTAATAGCCTTTGGGAAATGTGTTTTGGGGAAAATATTTAAGAATGAATATTGAATGTTCCCTTAAAAATAGATCCCCAGAGACGACAGATGCCAAATCGCTGCTCATGAGGGAGGCTGTTCTCCCTGGCTCCTGCTGTAGTTCCTTGATGATGCTTTTGAAACAATCAAAATAGAAACATCGTGATGTGGTAAAATGGAACAAACCTTAGGAGAATCTGTGATTCTCTGTCATCCCTCCCCGGGATTATTTAAATAATGCCTTTTAAAGCAGTTGGAGGATGCGTTCAGCTCTTTTTGCACTAATGCTTTTGCTGCACACTGGGGTACCTCCGTTTGCATTTCTGTTACTCTTCACCTGCAACTAGCAGCCCCAGAGCCCTGGCTGCAGGGCAGTGCCTGTCTTTTTTCTCGTGGGTTGTGGCTGCCAGGGATGTGCACCACCTTATCTCCCCACTCCCTCTGACACCTCACTTCCTAGTTTTCAGACTATGACAGCCTACTAGCAGAAAAAATTCCACCTTAGGTGAGGGACCTGAGTAGCTAATAGCCATCCAACAGCGATCGTTGCCGGTCACAGCCATGCACGGTCCGTGCCAGCCAGGGGAATGGTAGGGCCTGGGGGACTGAGAGATCACCTGGCAAGGACCAGGGGGAGCAGCTGGGAGATGCTCAGGAGAGGTTGCTCGGTGGGGAGGCTGCTGCTTTCCTTCCCAGCTGGCTGTGGCAGCATTTTGCCATCCCCTTTTCTGTTTTCTCTCCTTCCCCTGAAGGTAACTGAGTACTCTGTCTGCCACCAGCTACAGACCTCCCCCCCATATCATTGTGCATATAGGGGCATCTCTGTCCTTTATTCAACAGCAGGACTTTTTTTTTTTTCCCAAAAAAACCTCATACAGCAGCACACACAGTGACTTAAAGCTGGAGGAAAGGTGGCACTTTTTTCCCCTCACCAGCCTGCAGAGTGGCTGCTCCAGGCCCAATGTCAGGAGCAGAGACGAATTTGTGTATGTGACCTTGGCACCTTGTGGTGTTTGTAACCTCCTCATTCTCTTCACCAGACAGGTTCAGAGTCTGCGCTGGACCCGCAGCAAATCCAAGCTTTCGACCAACTCTGCCGCCTCAACCGAGGAACCTCCAGAGTACGTACCGCCTGGCTGCCTTTCAGTTTCAGCCTGGTGAAGCGTGTTTTGCGCACTGCCAGGCCAGATACTAGAGTGTGGGCTTTGGCTGTTCTCTTGGGTTTCGCTGAGTGCTGGCTATTCAGCGTGCACAGAGCTGGCTGTTTCGCATCACAAGGCATCCGTGCTGCCTCTGGCCTGACAGAGCTGGGGAAATTCACTGGCAGTGAAACAGTGGAAACGCCTCTGGCTCTGTGGCTGGGCCTGAAGAGCATCCACGGTGCGACCGTTTCTCAGGTTCTTTTTTAGATTTGCAGGTAGCTTTCTCTGCAGGCACGGTGTGGCTGCCTGCCCTGTGCTCCCCCTGCCCTGTCCCCCATGTGCTGCCCTGCGGGATACTCTCCCTGTCCTTATGTCTCCAGCCTGATCTGGCTGCAGTTGCTGGCACTTCCAGCTCTTTCTGGGGTGGTTTTTCAATTATGTAGTTTTAAAAACAACCCCAAGACATCTGGAAAGTTGTTCAGCTAGGAATGTTGTGCTGCAGAGTTCTGTAGGGTCACCGCACACATTATAGAGCTTTTCCTTCATGTGTTAAGGTTTTTCTAACTGCAGCAGGAAGATGCCTGCATGAGCTCTGTCTTCCTGCACCTCACGTTGGTGCTTCTAGGCAGCCTGCCCCCCCTCAGGCAGCGGTCTGTCTGGGTTTTGTCTTGCAGTTAGCTCTCCTGACAGAACTGTCCCGCACCCACGGTGGGGAAAAGCACGGCCTGCTCAGCATCTCCCACGGCGACCCTGCTGCCAGCAGCGTCTTCCAGAACGAGACCTTCCAGCTCCACCTGGCCCCCCCACCGCTGATGGAGGACTAGGGCTCCTGCTGCGCGCCTCCTGGGGCCGGGATGCTTCTCCATGACAACACCGGGCTCTCCCCAACTCCGCCGCCGCCCTTCCCAGAACCCTTCGTGCTGTGCTGTCTTGTCGGGCTCCGGTGGGTCTGTAGCAGCAGGTGACCTCCTGGCGCTGCGGCAGCTGGACTGGGAGCTGTCAAACCTGAGGTCAGGAGCAAAAATGCTGAAGCACGGCGCAGCGCTGTGGCTGCCTGTGCTCGCCTGGAGGCTCCCAGCTGCACCCGTGTAACTGTCAGTTCCGCTCCACTGGAGGAGTGTGCCCAGAGCCTGTGTGTTTCAGGGTGCTGTGTTTTTGCAGGTGGCTGCCATGCCCCACTGCCTCATGGCAGCAGTTGAGGGCAAAGAATGGGCAAACCTGGAAAAGGCTGCAGATTGCAGAAAACCTGTGTGAGAAAACTGACCTGGGCACAGTGTGTTCCTACAAACATCCATTAAAAAGGGCCTTGGTTGAAACTGGGTGCATAAGCTGTGTGCACAGGGAGCGGGTAAGAAGGCAGCTGGGCTGGCAGCGCTGCTGGCTGCTGTTTTCTTCATCCCACTGCCACTCAACTGGTAGCAAAAGGGTCTCTTCTCTCCTCTCGCCGTGGGTGAAGCACAAACCCACCCCCCCCCCCATGGCTGTACCTGTGCTAGTGGGTGGGTGTGAAAGGCACAGAAGCCACTGGTGACAAAACAAAAGCTACAAGCCCTGCTTGCAGCTTTGGGCTGCGCATTTTGTCCTGCTGCAGCCCTGCCTGGCCTGAAGGGCACTGGGATGGTTCAGTGGAGCCTGAGGGGCTCTGCAGGCTCTTGGGTGCTGCACGGGTGAGAGGCCCGGTGTGACTGGCTGATGGTTGGAGCTTTGTCACTGCTAAGCTCAACCAGCTGTTCTGCAGTACCAAGCTGGGGGCTGCCACAGGGCAAGGCTCAGCGTCTCTTTCCCGTAGCACCTTTATCATCAGAGCCCACTCACGCAGCAGCAATCTACTAGCAGTGGTGTTTCTATATAGCTATCTCTGGCTCGTGAAGCACTGTTACCAGTTTTGTGATCATCACCTCTTTCATGTGATTGTTTTGGTGCTGGCACTTGGGTGTGTTGGGACACCACACCCTCAGGATCCCAGCTAGCATACCCCTGACCTGCAAAGAAACCTTCAAAATACTGTTACCTGAGGCCTGGCCGCCTCCATGCCCAGGCAGGTGCTGCTCCCCACAAGGCCTGGTGACACGTGCAGGCAGAGCGCACAGCGGGTGGGAAGAATATGGTGGCTGCGCTGCTGCCTCCGAGGGAAGCGAGAGCTGTGGTGCATGGTTTGGGAGCCATGTGGAACCATGCACCCTGGGGCCTGGCCTGCCCAGTGTTCTCACCTGCTTCCCAGCACCCAAACTGGTGCCCCAGACTGATGTTTTCAGTCTGCATCACATGGGAATCTGTTCGGAGGTAAGTCAAGGGGCTATGGCCACCTGAGTTCTTCCAGACACCAGCCTGGGCTTGTAGCTGTTTCCTGATGTCCTCCCTTAGCACCGGGGCAGCTCTTTCTTTTACAGGTAAGTGAGCACTGGGCTGTGAGGTCGCACACCAGCCCCAGTACTTACCAGGTGCCCAAACCCAGGTGGGGCTGAGCCTGGCGAGTTCCACCTGGTTACTGCAGTTCTCTGCCTGGCAGGTGTGGGTCAGGTGATGCCATCTGCAGCTGCAAGGGTCCCCTCCTTTGCTGGAAAGCTCAGAGTGTTTCACTGTAGTGTGGAAAATACAGGTAGGACACTGAGAACTTCAGTTCTGTAGTTTTTATTAAAGGGGAAATATACACACCTCTCCCTGGCAGAGCAGAGCAACTAGCTCAGGGCAAGTCTCTTACAGCATGTCTACGCGAGTGGTGTGCAAACAAAAGAAACCGCGTTTCTGTGGAGCGTGTTTCTGAACGAGGGCGCGTGATGGAGCACAGTGAGAAACCTGCCCCTGTGCTGGCTGCTAGAACCCTGCAGAACTAGCCCTGTCCCACACCAGGCTGCTCCTCTCAAGTTCTACACAGAAGGAAGAGGCAGCTTATTGTGCTTGACATCTGAACAAATCCTGGGTAGGAGACACTCACAGCTTGTGAATATTGCTAATTACTTCCAGTTAAGAATGTTTCCTGATGACAGTGATATGAAACTGCGAGACTGCAGGATCTTAGGCGAAGTCTTGGTCGCAAACACCCATCTCAAGCTCCCTGCACTCGCAGCAGGTGCCCCCTAACAGCGGCAGGAGGTGGTGGCCCCTCCTGCTTGCAGAGCAAGGTGTGCTCTTGCCCAGTAAGAAGGGTCCTGGTGCCCGCAGCACCAGCAGGCCAGGAGCAGCTGGCCTCAGGCAAGGCTGTGCTGCTGCTGAGTCATGGGGTGCGCTGCCAGGCCCCCGCTTCTCCAGGGAAAGCCTCCCCTGGGCAGGAAGCTTGGGCAGAGCAGGCACCTGAGCGAGCACTGGCAGCTCTCTGCTCAGTTTACAAGTGAAAGATTAAATATGAATAAATGCTGTAGGTTTATACAGAATGCTTTCTTCTATCTTATGAGTTGTGCCTGAATGGTCAGAAGACACTAAAACATTATTAGAAACTTCAGTTAACCAGGAAAGACAACCCTGCTCTTAAAAAATAAATAAAACCTATTTAGTTTTACTACAACCTTCATGTAAAGGCCCTCAGAAAAACAGAATACTTTTAAGTGCCTTATGAGAATGCATCTGTCCATGCATTGGCCCAAGTTCCTCATTTAACAAGCATTGCACTTTTTTTTATATAAGTCATCAAAACTATAAAACCTATTACTTCAGTCTGAAAGTGTTAGTCTAAAAAGTACAGTATTACTGTATAACCATTTATGGTAAACTCCTAGCGCATGTGCACATAGACACACTGTTGCCTAAACGTTTCCTAAAGATACTGATTACAAAGTGTATAAAATTAGTAATACGTTGTCAGGGTACGGTGAGAGACGAGCCATCCTATAACACAGACTATAATCTAGCATCAATCACTAAACTGTACACATTTATACAGCCTTAGATTTGCCAATGACTTCTGAAACGTAAACAGCAAATACACAAAGAAATTCAGTAATGCTGTTGAAAACAGTCATTACCGACTCCAACTGACTCAAGCTGACTGAAATCTTCTGAGAAAAAGCCGTTTTTGTTTCATCCAGCAGGGCTGAAACCAACCCAGCAGAACAGCTCTTTCTCACCAGCTATCTGAGGAAAGCTCTGCTTGAAATCCGCTCTTGAGCTGGGCGCGAAGGAGAGCGAGCTGAAGCTCCCTCGCTCAGCCAGGGTGAGCTCAGGCTGCGCTCTGACAGGCGCACACGCTGCCCCGCGCATGGGCCACCTCCCTGCTGGCCCCAAGCTCTGCCAGCACAGTGGTGTGGCTGAAGTGTTCTGTTTTTTAATCCTTGTTTTTCTTCAGGCAAACGCAGGCCCCGCGGCCCTTTGGTCCTGAGTGCGTGTGTCTGGCGCAAACAGCACAGCGGCAGGCAAAGCGGAGGGTGGATTTTGCGTGTTTGGAGGTAGTCGCTTCCCCTCACCTTCGTTTTACGCCCCAATCTAGAATGGTATTGGTTGGACTGCTGCACCCCCTCCCTGCCTGCTCCCCTCCCACTGAGCTGCAAAAGCCAGATCCCCTTCCAAAGATCCGTGCAGAGAAAGGAGCAGCTGCATCCTGGCAAGTGCTGAGCCTCAGGAGCAACAGCTGCCTTTCCAGGAGATTTCAGAGCCTGACCTAACTCAGCAGGTGCTCGGTGCATAGCCTGGAGAAGTTGGAGGCACTTTGTGCGTTCTCTAGCCTGCCATACCAACCCACTGGAAGAGCGGTGCCAACAGCACTCAGGAAGGGTCGCGCCGGCACTAGAGAAAAGCATGGTCAATGCAGAAGGCCAGGCAGAGGCAGAAGCAGCCTCCTGTCGCTGCACCTCGCGCGGTTTTTTACACGAAATAAGGACAACTTGGTTTTGCTGCTCACAGGCGTGCTGCGCCAGCTCACCCTCTGTGCTTTGAAGGCCCACTGCGAGCATCCTGACCGCTGCAAACATCTCGAGTGGCACGTCCTCCTATGAGAAGCAGCACATGATGTAACCCAGACCAAGAAAAAGGTCTTTTTTCAGCTACAGAAGTCCTAAGAGTTATCACTGCCTTACGTGCAGACGTGGGAGATCTGCTCAGGCTGAGAGCACGTTAAAATTGCTCAGGCTGCTGCTAGTTCACCAATATGCAAGTCCCGTGACCGCGCTCCCATGAGGAATCTGAAATATCAAGTGCACTGGAAAAAAGGGATTGTCAGAAAAACAGAAAATATAAATACTACAAAAGCAACATTACTGAGTGGGAACTGGACTGATCTGATAGCAACGTGTCGATCACACAGTGGTTTCTATAGTCTCAATCACTTCCATTTCACACTGCGAGGGTGACAGGAGCGGACATTCGTCTGGTTCCCAGCTGCTATCTGGGCTGTAGTCTTCTTCCGAACTTAGCTCGGCCACCCCCTCCGTGTCCTCGTCGCATGACTCCACGTAGTGCACCCCCACCGCATTGATCCCGGAGTCCTCGGAGCTGGAAGGGGACGAGCAGTGATCTGGTTTTGGTGTATTGCTCTCTCTTGTGATTAAGGCATTGCGAACAGAGACCTCCTCGGGCTTTGTCTTGTGGGGCGCGGGGGGAGGCTGCCTCTGCACGTAGCACATCTTCCCGTTGATGCATTTCACGCGGTAATTGTCAATGAAGAGGTCTGCGATCGTGCAGAACTGGGGGGAGTTGGGGGGCAGAGGGGGCTGGAAGACGGGCGCAAACTTCAGGAAGTGTTCAGTGAGCGACACGGCGATCTGGATGGTGTTCGTCGACTCCCGAGGGCGAGCGGGTATCTCAGTGCTGGGAAGCTGCTCCACAGGTGTCATGGGCTGATAGACATATTTACCTGCGGGGAAGACAGAAAAGCAGCACTTAAAGACTTATCTTTTGGTTAGAGAGAAGCTGATAAGATGATGCTCGCCTTTGGCGGTTAATAAGAACCAACAGCTCCCTGCAGTCAGCAGCTGCTCTCTTTTCAACAGCCTCAACGTGTTCTTCAGCTCTCTCTGAGCGCAGGCTCTCTGATGCTTAACGGTGTAGGTAAGCATGACTTCCCTTGCCCCAGTCCTGCTTCTCTCCCTGTCCCTGCTTCTAAGACATCTGTAGGCAGTGACTAACGCTAGAAAATTGACTCCAGGGGTGCAACTCCATGGTGGAGAAAGCAGGACAGACAGCAGTTCTGCCCGCTCCCTTTTCTAAGAGAAAGAAAATTGAAGACACTCAGAGACATTTTTTTCCCCCACCAAACACAGCGCAGTTCCACCGTACAATTTGGAACAATTATCTACATTTATATTTTATATTACCACTATTCCCCACTTAATGATGAGTCTCCCTCCATGCATTTCCATGTTCATTTTTTTCTGAGCGCTAAGTTGTGTTTTTCTGTATTGTAAAACAGAATTAACATTGCAACTGGAATTTTAAGGCAGAAAATAAGGGAATTCCCATGCCAAAGAACTGCCTTTGACATTGTGATTATCTGGTTAAGTAATAAGAAAAATAGGATTATCTTGCCTACACAGAGCTGAACCAAGTGTGAACTGAAGAGCACAACCGAAAATCTCTACTAAAGGAAGTAAATAGGAGAGCAGAAAATCAGTACTTTGTTAGCAGAACCTGAGAAACCCGAGGCCACGCCGCAGACTGTGCAATGCTGTGTTGTATTTGCATGGAGCCTCTCCAAGATTCATGTCTCCCTGGGGGGTTCGCACTCTGCGAAAGCACACGTTTCTGGAAGACTCGCAAGCAGTGGGACTCAGAAGTGTTTTGATGCAGGAATATTGCAAACACTGCTTTGCAAAGGCAGAAAAAGCAGCACCGTGGTGAAGGGCTGTTCTGATGCTTGCAGCTCTCCAGGTGAGGAGCAGAAAGGCACCGACACCTTGCCGCAGCAATGAATCCGGCTGGGCTGCGCTGAGGAGCTGCAGCTGTCTGCCACACGTTTTTCTGCTCGCAGCTCAGAGTTAGGGGCAGCCTTTCTCCCCCGAACTGCCCGCTTCTCTGGAAAATCAGAGCAACGGCTGTGTTTCTGCCCAGGGTGCTGAGCACGACCTGGGCCAGCAACAGGAGAAAGGGCTTTCCCGTTCCCTGAGGAAGGGCTCGCTGCTCTGGTAAGAAATCCTGGCCTGGGAATCCTTCCCAGACACAGAACAGCTCTGACTGCAACAAATTCTCAGCCGGTGTGGCACTGGCAATGGGACGGGCTAAGAGATCCCGTCTCTTGGCTGTAGCAGCCTCCGGGGTATTCATTTGCTCTGCCACCCCAAGGAGCCAGGGCCCACACCCAGGCTGTGCTTTGCCAGCCCAGCTCCCGTACGTCACCAGGGGAACCTCAAAGCGTGGGAGAAGGCTCTTCCAGCCCTGCTGTGCCCGGTGGTGCTGGAGGGGAAACAGCCTGTGCAAAAGCAGACTGTGCTCCGCAGCTGGGACTGCCGAACCTGGGCTGCGTGGGTGCACGGGGGGGCACTGCAGCGTGGGAGAGGCACAACGGGAGGCAGAGAGTGGGCCCAGGGGAACGAGCACCAGCCCTGCTGGAGAGAAAAAACACACCCTTGGCATGCCGTGGGAGAGAACCGCCACCAGCCAGCCTGAGACAGCAGCGAGAATGCTGCAGTAAGTGGGCAGGGGAGAAGAACATTTGGTGAATGGATTTGACCAGCTTCACTTGAATACCTCATCAAGCAGTTTTCTCCTAGGAGCTGGAATGATAATTGTTAGAGCTGCTGGAAAAGTGCAGTGAAAATAAAAATGGTGTATTTTTTTCCTCCTAGTTGATTGAGGCTGGTTGGCAGCTAGGAAATGCACAGACATCCTCTCCGCTTGCCATCGTTTCGACGTACCCCGTCCTGAACTCACTGTGCCGTCAATTTAGCGCTGCCATCAAACGCCTGAGCACTTCGACTGCAGGCAGAGAGAGCTCTTACTCCTGCAGAACCCTCTGGGGCTGCAGCACGGATATTCCTGCTCTGGCAGCTGCTGAGGGATGTGGGCTTCACAGCATTTTTCAGCCCTTGCCCAACACAACCTCTCTGGGACGACGGCAGCCGGGCAGACCTTGCCACAGAGCTCCTTGGAACGGCAGCAGCCGCGGCCTCCTGCCCTCCAGCAATCCTCCTTTCAAGTCGGCGAAGGTTAGACCTGCTGCTGCCTCGCAGAGCGCTGCCATCGCAGTGGACGGTACACGTCCCCCCGCCCCGTTTTCTCTCACCACCTGTCACGGGAGCACCGACCCACCCGTGAGGATTTTCCCTGGCGAACCGGCACCCTGCAAATACAGCAGCTCACGCTGCACGGTCCTGTTTGCAGCTGGCTTTAGGAAAACAGAAGGCTGATCACGCAGGCCTGGAGAGCAAGGTCCTGGCTACGTCCAGACTTCAGCTCTGTTTGAAGCCGTCCTGCAAAGCAAAGGCAAAGCGACCCCTGGAAGGGAGGGTCAGCGGCGGGGCGCCGAGGCGCTACCGCATCGCGGCAGCACCGGGGAACGCGCCGTGCGCTCCGGAACCGCCGCGCTGGCACCAGCTTCAGGGTGCAAGGGAGCAAGCAGCGGCTGGGCTGCTGATAGAGGATCCCAGGCCCACTGCTGTGACCTTACGTTGGCTGGAAACGTTCCCTCACGTTCCAAGGACAAGCGCTGCCACGGTAAGGCAGAAATCACCCAAGAGGAAAAAATTTTCTACATGAATTGATTTTCTGCATTTCTTTAGGATTCTGTTACAAATCTGTTAGGTTTCAGGTACTTTTAGGGCTCAGCCTGTTTATTTTAGATTAAACTTCTGCTTTATGAAGATGATCAGTCACCTCTTCAAGGGGTGCTGGCACTCACGGCTGGAAGTGTCAGGCTGGATCATGGACCAAGCTGTGGCAATGGCCTCATTTCTAGCCTTTACCCTCCGTAATGCGTGTAAATGCATCAACCACGATGTGGATGCCTTGAACAATTTATGCAGGAATTTAAAAATAAGATTGCCCACCCACTACGGCTTGCAGGATTGGCAGGGATGTCTTTTGAACAGAAAATTACCCAAAAGCACAAATCCCCACCTTCTTTTATGATGCATCTTGGGCTGATAAAACTCTTCCTGAAACAAACAGAAACATTTTTGCTGACGTGAAGCAGCTGGCAAAAATCCACAATAAAATAGTATTTTGAGCACCTCTTCTGCTACATTGCTTTTAATACTGTAGCACGTAATTTATTGCAGATTTATTTCCACCAATTCAGTTGGAGAACTCTGAATTGAGCTCTGCTGATGCATGCTCCTGTAAATTACAGTGTTTTGCACAAATACAGATGCCAGACCAGACACTGCATCGCAAGTTGTTTCCTGGGTCACTCGCCGCTTCTGCCTACGCGGAAGGCAGCATTTTGCTGAAGGAAAAATACTGCACATGGCTTTTTCTCAAATGAACAAATAAACTAAGTTCTGTGAAAGGCAGTTGGCTGCATTTGCAGAAGTTTGGGAAGACCTTGAGTGCTGAAATAGCTGCTGCAGAGGGAATGCTGCAGCTCTGGCTCTGCAGTTCTACCAACGCAGCAGAAGTGCTGGGGGGAAGCAAGACCTGGTTCGTCTCCCGAGTGCTGAACGTGAAATGTGTGAAACCGAGCTCTGCCAGCGTTACTTTCACGGTGAGTCTCAGCTAGCTGTGACAGCCGTGTGTTAATGGAGGGCAGGATGAAGCACAAGGCAGCTGGGAGACTGCAGCAGGAACGTCGGGCTC
>VXAV01008453.1:629617-640217 GCA_013399715.1 Alectura lathami | reverse complement strand
GAGACAGAGGATATGCCCCTTCTCACCTAGAATTCAACTCCTGAAGCTTGTGTGTGCGACGGGGAAAGGACGGAGAAAATGGTTTGTGGCGTTACAAAAGCACACAATGATGAGATCCAGACAAACAATTTCAGAAGACTGATAGTAATGTACACAGTGGTACATAACACAAAGCACTATAGCTGTCTACACAGTAGTTTGTCCCCCTGCTTCCCTCCCTCCCCCAGCACCAGGTACTCATGAGGAGAGAGTGAGAGACATAAACTCCGCAGTAACGCACACTGCACAGGTTTACTTCTGGCAGAAAGGTTTGATATTGTCACACAGCCGTGTCATGGCGCTGCTGCAGGCTGAGCTCCTCTGTTCCATGCTTGACGGATACTTTCTTCCTGAATGTCTCTGTGATGCTTCTGTGCTATGCTGTGGTCGGTAGTGTTTCATGCATCCTCAGATGCTACTGGATTCTTTCCTTCCCTAAAATCCATGTTCCAACGCCAGGTCAGGAAATGAAGAACTCTACGCGGCGGGTCCGTACCTTGCTCTGTCCTCCTCAACTCCTGGGCCAACTGGCACAAGTGCAATCCACAGGAAAGCATAGGTAATGTGAGGTTTTCAAATGGTCCAGAAATGGGAGTGACAATTCTTACACCAGAAGTAGCACATGATGAACATTGGTTGGACAGTACGGTAGAAAGGAATGATATCCTGTAGGTAGCTACCATTTTGTTTTCATCTCTAGCAAGAGGCGAGAGCTTCTTAAAATAACAGGCATCACAGTTACCCATTTGGCCTTTGTCCAGTATGCTGCAGCCTTGTGCTTCAGCTTGCTTTTGGTTTTATCACCCATTCTGCCTGAGGATTTGCACGGTAAACATCTAGCATGTATGCATCTGGGTCCAAACAGTGCTGACCTGAAGCAAAAATTGACAGCCACGAATTATATAATGTCTTGAGTGCATTTAGTGAATAGGACAGAGCTATGTTAAGATGTCCTTGAATACATCTCCAGCTTGCACACAGAGTGTTTGCTGTGTGCAGCTGACATCTTGCCTGGCTACAGACAGGGGCCTGGGTAAATGTGCCAGTGATTTTGCTCGGTGTGATTCAAAACTCACTTTCACTTCCAGGCAGGAAGCCTTGCATTACACTGAGTTCTGGATGAGGCATCTAGTCAAATGTTAAACAAATATTATGGTTTCTCTCTAACCATTAACAATGCTATTACTTCAAGTGCCACAGTATTTTTTTTATTTATTTCTCTGGATTTACTGGGCTGGAATTATAACTCTTTGACTTAGTTTCTGCTCTATTTTTAAATGCTGAAAAAGTAGCCCTGTAAATCATGTGCTCCCATCCATGCAGGAACTTGCAAGACAAACATGGACTATATCAAGGTTTCTGGTAGTTGCTGTTTTGCTACTTAAATAAGAAATTTGTGAAGTTTCAGTGTTTGAGGTTTCATTAAGTGGTGACCGGAAATGGGAATTGGCTGCCTGGGGAATCCCTGATGCCTTTGACACAATTTCCCTTTCACACAGAAAGTGGCATTTGGTGCTTGTTAATTTGATAATAATGCAATAAACTCTTGAGTTAAGTTACTTGTTGGATTATATTGGATTTACACTGGGTGATGAAGCCATTTAACTGGTGAGGTTACGCTGCTGTGACACAAAGGATGAGGTAAAATTTTTGTCCAATTACTTATAATGTCACTAGGGTCTTAATGATTTTATGCAAGTGAAAACAATATAAATGAATTAATGCATAATCAATTTTATAAGCTACTTTGGAACATCGAGGATTATAAAAGTTGTTTTAAACTAACATATAAACTCAACGTCTAGCTTTGTATAAGCATATCTTCAATAGCAAAGATTGGTTCTTGACTGCTGTTGAAAGAAGTCTGTGGTCTATAATTTTATAGAAAGTGTTTAGAGCTGAACCTAGAAGAAGAATTGAGTCTCATCAGACAGCTGATAAAAGACTTAGAGCATTCAGAATTTCAGTATGAATAGAGAAAGGAGAGGACTGAAATATCAAATTAAAATCTGTTTTTTGGCCTTTAGGCCAGGAACTTGTGCAGCCAGCCATTATTTTTATTACAAAAATGCCACTGCATGCAACATGGAAGAAGAAAAAATCACGACTGCAAGGAATTTATAATATAAATAAAGCAAATGTGTTAATATTAGACCCATAAAGGCAGGAGCTGAATCCTCAATTCTATGTTTGTATCTAGGGGCAGTTAACACTTAAATGCAGTGAGAAAGAAACAGAAATATGTTTTAGGAAAGGACTTAAGAGTGAGGTGGAACATGTTTACAAGATGAAGACCAACAAGCTCTTAACCATGGAAGAATGCTCAGTTGTGGGTGTCAGAGAGGTAAATGAAAGGTCAGATGAACTTGGAAGGACTGAAGCAGTCTCAAGAGGTCCTGCTGGGATCTTGCCATCAGGTCACTCCGTTCTGCAGGGTGCCCCTCCAGTCAGCAAGCATCATTACATCAACTTTAACAGCTTTTGGATCAGATAGCTTTCCTGC
Source organism: Alectura lathami (assembly GCA_013399715.1). NCBI lineage: Eukaryota > Metazoa > Chordata > Aves > Galliformes > Megapodiidae > Alectura > Alectura lathami. Next base: position 637,675 of record VXAV01008453.1, on the reverse strand, counting down.
AGGTGGGCAGGAGGGACCCAGCTGTGTGAAAATGGCATTGACCTAAGGTGTTTTAGGAGGCTAAGGATGTTCAGAGTTCAGTCTTCAACCAGGAGACCTACCTATATTTCCTCCAACTTCATGTAAACTTTGGATCTGGCTTCTCTTGTTCTGTGACGATCCACGGCTAGGGGAGAAAAAAAGGGTCAGCTTGCTTTTTGTGTTACAATTGCTGCCCTATCAATTGCCATCTATATTAAGCAGAAAAATGATTTTTTTTTTTCCTTCTCTGATGAATTTACCTTTTGAAAGCAAGGACTTCTACCAAACAGAGCAGAATATATCTGCCGCAGAGGTTGTTCACTATGTCACAGTTAACTAAGCTTTCTATTACATTATTGTTTATTTAAAGAACAGAATTGTGTGGTAACATCAGAACACTCTGCAGGAAAGACTTTCAAATGCAATTTGCCATTTCCCATAACTGTTAATAATTATTACTTTGCAGAGATAGAAACATCAATGTTTTATGGGCAGATGTAAGACAACCTCTTTGTATTCTTTATGTGGTAAGCCTACAAAATGTATGTTTCTGATAGTGGCACAACACAGGGCAAACTGATTCTGTGTAGGAGCCAATTATTAAGTAGAATATAAAGAACAAAATCAGTAGTTAAATCTTCTTTGACCGACATAACCATAAATTAGCAATTCTAGATTATAAGAAGAATGATTGTAACACAATGAGTCTCTGAAAATGAGACAATCTATTCATTAATGATTCTGGCATTATTATTCAGGAAAAACAAAATTTTCTGGTATACCCACCTGTTTTCACAGTGGAAGCGAGCCAGGATGTCTTTGGCTTTTGTTTGGCTGTTGAGTTGAATTGCCATAGAGACTTTTGAATGCAGTGGAGCATAAACTCTTATCACCCCCTCAGGTATATCAGACTGCAGGTACGGGGGAAAAGTGACAGCTCCCTAAAGTCAACATTCAGTAGAGTAAGTCTTAAGGCACATATTGCTGTAACTCCATTCAGAAGCAGTTCTGCAACTCTTTAGAGGTTGTTTGTAAAAATCACTGGAATGGATTCACTTAATTATTCAAAAAATGTATTTGCAATCATACAATTGCACATTTATACAGTATAGTAAGACACAAGACAAAGACAAAAAATTGGTAAGCATCACATAAATGCATGCAGAATAAAGTACATCCCTTGAATTTTAATTACTTGCAAGAATAGTTTGAAAAAGTTGTTATCTGAGATTTTTGAAGTTATTCTGTTAACACTGGCCAGTGAGCCAACAGCTTATTTAAAAATCTATAAAAATACGCCTCTCTTCCCTTTAAAGATGAAATTCTCTTAGGCATGAAGAGCCAGTTCTCTGTTTCCACATTCTAGATCTTCAGCTAGATCGAAGCTTCTATACAGTAAAATATTGAAGTACCATATGGTTTCCGTTAATTTGCCATTTGACCTTGTGTAGGGTTCAAACCATCATCTATGAAGTTTATGCACTCTTCCATGATTAATGGCAGATAAATCAATTAGCAAGGTTTGCATTCCAGTCCTAATACACTTAATGCCACCCTGAGCAAAGCACAGTAGTCTCTCTAGTCTCTGTAATTTAGGACATCTGAGACCCGGGGTTTGTGTTAAGTGCTCTCAAAATTTAACTCAGTTATCCAAACAGAGTTTGCCTCCAATTTACCCTTCATATTCCAGCTACCTGCCATGGCTAGTCTCCTTTTTATTAGATGAAAACCCAATTACTGTGATCAATGAACTTGTCTTTCTGAACGCGCAGTGCTGCAGTAATGGACTCTCCTTAGAAGCTCTCACTGTGCTCACTCCAGAGGGTGGTTTTGGCACAGAGCAGTCTACACCACTGTTTTAAACAAATATCCTATGTCTGCATCTGCAGTATAAATGTATGTCTTCTCCAGAGTATATTTCAGTTAGTGCTAGCAAATGAATTCTCCAAAAAGCTGAATTAGCATGGATTCACCATTCATACATATCCTTTCTCTTTCTATTTTATCCAGATGTTCTCTTCTGCAGTTTGTCTCTTGTCTGGTTTATTCTCTATTCTCTATTCTCTTGTCTTGGTTTATTCTCTATTTCTTACAATTTCTTAATATCACTCCTTCCTACTTTGTCTTTTCTTTTTTTCTTCCAGCCTGTTCTTCAATTTCTATAGGTGCCTCAACCAGTTCCTTGATCACTCCTCTTCTAATTCACTAATATCCATTCTCTTAAATCACCAGGAAAGAATGTAAAGGTTTTCTGTCTTCATCACCAAAGGTAGTTATTACATGTAAGTAACATACTTAAGCTGCTACAAGAACTGCATATATTCTGCATGTATGCACAATTTGCTGTGTTGCCTGATTTATACGTTACACCTAAACCTTACGTTCACCTTAGCTTTTGTCTATTGAAGTAGCATTCCTCAAGCGACTCCTTAAACTCCATATCCAGTCAGTGGAGAAAAAAGCTGGTGGCATTAGGACCTCCAGAGGAAGATCTTTGTATCATACTTTCCTAAGCCTGAACTAGATCTGGAGCTTTGGAAATCCTCCACGATATCAACCTCTCTCCACTGACTATGTGGTGAATGCCAACAGAGACCTGAAGAGAACTATTTCATCAGATGCTTAAAATTTAGACCTAGTTTTTGTTGTCTGTGTTAGACAAACTGGATTTTCTCTTGGCTTAGGAAGTTAGTGCAGAGCTGTAGAACCAAATGTTGCAAGGAGAATACTGAGTGGCCTGGATCAGCACGGGTAAGTGCAACTACTTGTAATATGGACCATCCTACTACCCAACTACAGATCCATGCATTTATAGAGTATCTACAGTTCATTGCTGTAAAGGACAGCCTGCATATGATCACTTTTTTATAAAACAGGTATAAAAACAGCATATGTGTGTAACAGTTTATAGCTTGGGCTGCTAGAAATCCTTCTGCCTGCATTGTCTTTTCTCAATCAACCCCAGTACTTTGCCTTATCCAAATATTGGACTGGGAAGCACATCTTTCAAGATCACTCCCAAATCAGCTTATTTTCTATGGCAAAATTTACAAGCTGTCCAACTGGAGAGTTAAAGGACTTTCTATTTTAAAGGCCTATATAAAACCCACTGTTCTAACACCTTCACTCATACTGCTTTTCCCTATTAAAATGAATTTGATTTACAAACAGTTGAAGAATTTATCTACTACATCAACCATAGTTACTTGAGAGCAAGTTCCTTGCTTTATGAAGCACTGCACAGGCGAAAAATAAAGTTCACCATCACTGCTATGGGGAAGAGAGCCTATATGGCAAATGAGATGCATTAAACAAACTTAGTCAGCCACTTCAAAAGGGTTAGAAGGTGGATTGTGTAGCAGACGGAGCAGAGTTAAGGAGAAAGGCAGAATGAAGGTCTGACATTGGTCTAACTCACCCCAGGTGGAGGCACTTAGCAGAACACAAATACAATTTGAGGAAATAATTAAAGAAGCAGTACCTTTATACAGTGCTATAGGAATTTCAACCCCAACCCCTCAGAAGCTTTTATGAAATAAAAGAGAAGGGATGTTAGATAAGGCTGCCAATTGAAGATGTTATATTTTTATCTCACCTCTGGTCTTTCAGGTCTCTCCCGCTCCATGGTCTTTCTCCTTAGAAGTTTTCTCACTCCTTTGTCAAACATCAGCTGCCTCTTGCTGTTGTTTATTGCTGCCTCATTCATTTTTCTCACCTGGGAAATCAGGAAGGATGGGACCTAAAGGAGGAAATCAAAACTGAGAATAGACAGTAGAATTTACCCCTTCTAAAACTGGTGTGTTTTTTTTTTTTTTTTTTTTTTTTTAAGGGGGTGCCNNNNGTTGCCAATTTTAACGCATCAGAAGCTCCATTCATTCTCAGAAGAAACAAGGGATTAGCAGCTCCCTCTATCAACTCCCTTTTGGTGAAACTAGGTTATCTTTCATGCTATATCAGCCTTTATGGTGATGTTTGCTGTTGTAGAAACTTTATTAGGAGGCTGCTTCTGCAAACCTCTAAGCTTCTCTTTGTCATGAGGAAAAGAGTTCAGTCTGCCAATATCTTCATGCCAACTTGCAAAAGTCCAGCAAGCAATATACGCTTGTGGGCCATATTATTATGGACTAGACTTTAGGAATTCATTTAATTTCATTCAAGGCTAGATATCTAACCTAGGTATCTAGATTAAACCACTCTACTATAGATTTTCCTATATAACCTCTGCTGTGGGATAGGTAATTCCAGAGGGAAATTCATGCTAAAGGGGGTGTCTTAGATTGGCAGTGTAAATATTCCAGAGATACCTGCCACTTTATCTCATTCTAGTTATGCAGGACTCTAGCCAGTTCCTAAAGAATAGCTAACTCTTCTAGGAAGGTCAGTTTACTCTGATTTCTACAGATCAGCTGTACATAGCAAAATCCATCCCTGTATTGGAGCCCAAATGAGGGAACCAGCATTACAGCATTACTCACTGTCCACAAGATGTCCTGGTACCGAATTAAAAGCCGCACAATGTGCGCAGTGGTGGCAGCTGCTTGCATTTCTTGTTGGTTTGCACGTTTCCCTTTGTAGATGAAGAGGTTTGGTGCAACAATCATAGAAACATTCCACAAATTCATTTTATTTTTCCCTTCGTTAGCAACCACCTTCTTCAGGAACTGAAGAAAGGCCTGGAAAAACAAGTTATTATGCTTAGTCTCACAAACTATTTTACCTAAATGCAGCATTTCCAATCACACAACAAATATGTCTTCAAAGCTACCATATCTGCACTTGGAAGTGAAATTTAGTGGGCTTTGCATCCTAGTTTGAATTACTCTGATATATGCTGGCACAGCCATTCATCAACCACGGAGTAAATAATTCATTAAAATACACTTCAGTAAATTCTGAACCACTTAGAGCATAATCCCAAATCCATAAAAGTCAAGCAGAATGTCTGTACTAAGGCTCTGAACCTTGTAATGTAGGAAAGATACAAGGTTGTTGCAATGGAGTAGTTAATTTCATCAGAGATTTCAAGGTGTCAGTTTTCACGTATGTGGTCAAGGCTATTTACAGTCATCAGGGTGATCAGCCTCTCTTCAAACATGCAACAGTCCCATATGTGATATAGTCTGAGGCACTTCTGCCAGCAACCCCCAGACTTTTGTTCTGGGATAATGAAAACAAGAAGTGCTCAGCAGTTGTTCGTTGACGTCACTTCTGCACATGCATGGCAGACTCAAAGGAACCACGCTTCCCTTTTGGGCAGTTTATTCACAATTCTGCTCGAGTGACTAAATAGGATGGATTGCAGCTGTGGTTGGACTTGGAGCCTGCCAATGTGTCCTTTTGCAATGCCATACCATTAACACTACCATCTTTGTATCCTGACATTGCAATTGAAACATTTTTACAAACCAAAGAACTATAGAACAGAAAACGTATTGGAGAAGTTCCTAAAATCTCATTATAGATCAGAAGAAGAGACACGACTTCATTTTGATCATCATTTCTATTCTAGTCAAAAAGCCGAGTAATAATTAGAACTACTCTTCTGACATGTTTTACATATTGTGCTCCATATCAGTATGAATGCCGGTGTAAGAAACAATCCTCATTGATCACAGTGGACTGGCAAGACTTTCAAGCACTTAAAGAGGGTAATTATTCATGTCCTATACCCATGAATAACTACTGGTAAAGAAGGCACATGATTTCATAAAACTGTATCTAAACTGGCCAACAGGAGATCTTGTGGGATTGGGAAGCTACAGGGTCTTGATGAGCAGGTGACCTGAGGAAACATCTGTGGCTCCCAGGCAACTCATTCACCTGTTTTTTTTTAAAGTGGAAACAAGTCCAAAGACCCAACCAGTGTCTCTAAGGGTCAGGGCACTGCTCCAGCTATATCTGGGAGTTCCCAAGCACCCAAAATGCTTGTAGCCACCCTGTTTTTACCAGAGAGTGGTAAGGGCATGTGGGCACCGTGAAGGAAAACAGGCCCTGACAACCATGCTATCAATATCCATTTCAAGGGGTTTTACTTTGGACTGCATCCTCCAGTCTGGTCCAGTGGACTGGAAGCTCTTCAGCCCTTGGGGTGCACTAGGCAAGCTCCTTGGCAGCAGCTTCTCCTTTAACTTCACCCCAGAGCATTCCAGTTATTCAGACACCTGAGAAAGTGAACCTTCTTTATCCAAACTATCCGAGGATCACCTCTTCAAAAAGGAAGCTTCAGAATAAGTGATGTCTGGGAGCTAACACTTGGAGTTGGATACCTTCAGTAACTACTTCCAATTTCTTGTAAAGGAAACGACAGCCAGGGAATTGGAACACTTTCCAAGGAAATGATAAGAAACACAGATGACAGCTTTCATGACAGCTTTTCTGATCATTGACTGTTACGAAAAAAAAGGTGTCTTTCATTTAAAAGTCACAGCCATTACAGCTGGCAGATGACAGCAAAGAACTCACCTTGGCTGTGTCCCTATTGGCTTCGGGCAGCAGCATGATCAACAGATGCAGAGCTTGGAGCTGTAACTTGATCTTGGAGATTTCTAAGAACATGAATAATTAATGTTTTTGAAACCCCAATTACAATTGGTTCATTCTAAAAACTTGTTTGGCCAACAGTTCTAGAAACACAGCAGCCACTGGCCAGCTCATACTAGCTTGTTTAGCTATTGATGAGCAACAACATTTTTTCCAAAATATAAATTCAGTACAACGAGTGGGTTTTTCTTCATCATCCTGGGTCTTTTACATAGAGAGAGACAAGGCTGTATAAAACTCTGTCTAAAAAGTCTTCTTCATTGCCAGCTAGTTTCCCTCTGCTAACCTGGTGATGTGCTGTATACAGATGACGTACTTTCCCCTCTTTCAAACTGAAATGGATACTTTTTTCTGAAAATTTTCAGACTAATATTGTTGAGTATTCTGCTGAATGCTTGTGTCATTAGAGTGGAGATTGACTGTTCGTAACTTAAAAAGTATTTGTTCCAAATCTAGCACTCTAGACAAATGTCAGTTACAAAGTACCATCAGATTTTCAACAGTTGGTATGTATTCATACAGTGCGGTGCTCACTAGAGCTGGGGAGGAGAGGATGGGAAGGACACACACTAACTCTATCCTTCACTTCCATTCTGGTTGGATGAGTGAGGCTGAGGGAAAAACAACGGTGTGGTGTGGATAATGTGGCTGCTACTGGGAATAAAGTCACTTTATTCTACACAGATACCTCCTGTCCAGTCTTCTCCACATTGGAAAGTGATCATTGCTTCAAGCAGTCTGGGACTTGTAATGAACATACTCAGGTATGTAAAGGCTGCAGCAAGGGGTCACCTATCTGTGCCCTTTAAACTACCTCAATCGAGACAAAGAAAATTTGGCTGCAGCCTTATACACAGGTTCTAATTCTTCTGTACCAATTTTCCTCATAAATCCGCTGTCCTGGTAGTCTCACTCTGTCCCAGTGCAAGCAAATTTACAATAAAGTCAAAAGGTATTGCAAGGTACTACTGCATTCTTCCTGCAAGAGAATTGAACAAAATGTACTCTGAATGACACAGGGTGTATTTTCAGGGTGTGTACACTGAAAACAAAACCAGACTGCCTGAAGCCGTCTGTGATCACACACATATTGTGTGTGAACATATGACCTCAGCATAAAATTTAAGAAAAATGAAATAGATCTAAAAGAATATTAACTAAAGGGAAGTAACTTGATCTTACCTTGCAAAAATCTTAATTTGTGAAACCTATAACTTGTGTGAATTATTCTACATATGAAAGGCATTGCTCAACCATTGTTTGCTCACAGGGTTTGAATCTTACATTAAACAGTTGTGTCACTCACAAGATACTACAGGCTAAATAAGCAGATTTTTTTTTTTTTCCCCCCATTTTAAAAGGAAAGCTTTTTAAGCTGACCCATGCCAGGCAATGTGTCTTTTTTTCCTTTTACTTCAGTTTATATGAGCTCATTTTTACCTACTTTCCACTAAGGTGATGAAAGCAGGCAGATATTCCACTGTGAACAGTGGGCTT
>VXAV01008453.1:593076-620131 GCA_013399715.1 Alectura lathami | reverse complement strand
AGCTCCCAGGACTGCAGAGAATAGCTTACTAATGTGACCCAAATGCATTCAAAAGCCATGGAAATCAGAAGTTGAATTGAAAAGCACGACATTTTAATAAACATGTGCATCCCCCATAATTTTTGAATTTACATGAATGAATCTGCATTTACAGATAAAGGGACTTAAACATCTTTTGCAACACCTTTTGTTGTGGCAACCTTTGTTTAGAAATTCTGGTATGAAAAAGTGGAGTGTGTTATTAGATGGCTTCCGAACTGTGGTCTTAGACCCAGTGGCCAAGGGATTTTACGATGCTTTCCATCTCTCTCTCCATCCTTACATCTGAGAACATAGACCCTCTCCTGAAGCCCTGGCTGTTTGCTCCCCTCTCTGTTCTAATACACCTGCTTGCGAGGCAGAAGTATCAGCAGAACAATGAAATGAATGGCTTTTGCAACCAAGAAAAATGTCTGTGGCACTACATCAAAAGGTGAACATCTCAGGGACTAGTTTGGAAGCTCTGTTCTATATATATATATATATATCATAAAGGTTAATATAATTATATTATTAATAAATTAATACTTATTAATAACCCTTTAGTTAAGCCCTCAACAATGGTGATGGGAAGAGCTTTCAAAATATAAGATGGATGTTCCCCTGGAAGGCTGCTGACAGCTATCTGGACAACTAGCAGAATGGAGTATAAATATATACTTATATTTTCATCAGCACTGCCAATAACTGTTAGGGCAAAGTATTTAAGGAATGTCCAAATCAACATCATTAGTAAACCAGAATAATAGGGGACAACCAGAGAAATGATACATTTCTAACTTTACAATTCCCGCAGTACTGGAGAAGAAATATGGAAAAAAATATGCACCTTTCTTCTTTTTATTTGCCACAAGAAAATATACGGCTGATACTTTGGGAAAATTCTGCACCATATTGTTTGGAGGTTACTGTCACATTCCCAGCCTTGCAATGATCAGTACATTTCAGACATTGACACCTCAGAAGCAGCATATGTGTGCCTGTACAACACCCATCTTGAATGGGAAACTTTGGTTCCTACATAACAATAAGCTGAAAGTGATTTTAAGAAAATATATGCAGCATGATCCCAACACACAGGAGGGTATAATCTCAGAAACACAAAAGGATCCTTCTGTCTACTATTTTTCTAGGAGGAAGTGAACACTGGTTACACGTTGGCATACTCACAGCTAACTGATTTCCAAACTGGCTTCTGCCCAGGAAGCTGGATACCATTAGAAGGAACTGGTGACACTGGAACTGTCTCAAATGTGGGCTGATAGGCAAGGAAAAATGATCAGACTACAGTGAAAGTCAATGTCTACGGATAGAAACTGCTACAATTTAAGCAACAGTAAATCATTGTCAGCTTACACTCTTAGCCAAGTTTAAACAACCTGTTGTGATTTGCCAGAGCACATTTTTCATAGCTGAGTCTGAGAATTAATCTTCCCCAGGCTGCACAGATTTAGATCCTGTTGAGGTCAGTGATATTGTAGCTCGCCGTAGCTAATGAGCCCTGCCCTGCATAATGACTGCGATTAGCTAAATAAATTGCTGTATGTAATTGTACTAAGTGAAAGGTCCTCACCAAATTGTAATCCACCCAGCTTTTAATCACTTTGCTCACAATTTTTTGGGGGGACCCTCTGAAACACGTTGTACATCCCAAGCACCTGACAGACACCAGGCTGTTCACCACCTTTCAAGATTTAGGCACTAACCAATTATTAAGGGATGGATTTCCTCAGTTAGACTATACACTAACACTTTATCAGAGAATCAAAAAAAATAGTTTTGAGGGAAAAAAAAAAGAACCTTTGTGTGTGTGTGTAGAGTAGCAGCTCATCTGCACGTTTTCTGGTTAACAAAAGACAGTAATTCAAAAATACTGTGAAAGCTGCTGAGTAAAAATGACTACAAAGCCCCCAGCCAGCCTTGTATTTTTTTGGCTGTCTTGGGTCCCCCTGCCCCAAACCTGCTGCCTAACTCCCCTAAGACTTAAGAGAAGCCCCTGACATGCAGAACACACAGCTGAGCGCCCCAGTGAGCTCACAACAACTCCTCTTAAGTTGCTCTCTAAATTGCTGAATTGGCTGTTTATTAACAAGCAGCAATGCCTCAAGGCAATATTTGCAAGGCTAAACTTGCCTCTGCAATTTGAGAATATCAACATAAAAGTAATTATTCTGCTGCTTAAGATCCAGATGGAGAATCACAGAATGTCTTGGGTTTGAAGGGACCTCAAAGCTCATCTAGTTCCAACCCCCCTGCCATGGACAGGGTTGCCACTAGAGAAGCTAATGGTAAAGAAGCAACTAGCTCATCTACTTTCACTGCTCAAAATGTCTGACCCTACAAACTGTATTCAGAATAAAGCTACTGTGAGTCAAGCTTATTAAGGAAAAAAAACCCTGGATCCTTGATACAAGGGTGAAATCAACAGTGAAGATGCTGCAACCATCAGCTTCTGCTAAGCGCAGGGGAGCAGGAAAATGGGGAGCTGAGAGCACAACTCTGCCTCTCACTCAGCAGTGCTTGCAAGAGCCCACAGGCTCTTGTGTATAAAGCAGAAAAACCTCTTATTCTTTTGTGGAATTCTCTTCCAAATGGGACCTACAAGAGGGTTGGTTTTTTTTTTTACTATTTCTTAGGATAATATAATACATAGAGAGGGCAGACTGGGAATATATTCTATTTAATGCATGAATGTTAAAGTTCCATATTGTTTCTTTAGTGAAAAAAAAAGAAGATTAAAAAACTTTGGAAGCTCATGATTTAATGAATGAGAAAAGCCAAGAGTGAAATCATACCCTTAAGTAAATTGGGACAGCTTTATTCATTTGGCTGGGGCTCCAGTCATGGCAAGACTTTATATATCCGGATTTCTGACTGAAAGTGATTCATTAGACAGTTCTCATTTTTTGATACTAAAAATGAGCGGTGTTTACTAGCACAATGTACACAGGAATTTCCAATGGGAAGAGGAAATCAGAACACCAAGAAAAAGATGGAGATGAGAGATAGTCAGTTCTTTAGTAGCTACCCTCATTGTAGAAGATGTAAAAGCAAATCACTGGAGCATTAAAGGAAACCAAATTAAAGGAAAATTAAAATTAAAGGAAACCAGTAAAGGAACCAAATTCTGTTGTCAGCCATGTAGCTAAGGAAAATGAAAGCAAAAGAGGTAGCCATATAACTCTGGTCAGGATACAAGTTGCCACTGCTTTGGTTATATTTGTATTTCCAAGTGCTGTCATCACTAATGCCTTCTCATGCAAATAACTCTGTGTTCGTTAGTGATTATTCTTTAATTACAACACAATTTTCTCATGCATTGTCCAAGTAGAATGCTCTGAAAACTCTTGAGGAGTTTCAGTTGATCACAACCTACAGGCTGGGTGGTTAATGAGCACGATGCTTCATCTCCTCCCTCCAATAATAAAATCAGTGTTTTTCCCCCATTTGTATTCTGCTGCTGATTTTTCTAGGCTTTAAGCACTAGCAGAGCTGATAGCTTCTGATGGAAGCAGCAGGGTACCAACAGTAAGGAAAATCAGGCCACTGTGATTAATAAACCATCCAATTTAAATCCTTGCAGTGTGGCTGTCAGTCAAATCTGTTGAGGGCAAGCCTGCCAGAAGTAGAGCCGAGGCAACTCAGCTGGGCTGAGGTGCTTCTCCAGCATTCTGTTCTAGGGCAAAGTAGTACAGGTGGTAGATTTTGTCCTCAGCAATCACTGCATCTTTCCAGTAGGTGGGGGAAAAAAAACAAAAAAAAAAAAAAGGAAATGTGGCTTCATTTCCTTTCATGTCAGTCCCCTTGGGCTGTTGAGAGAACTCCTGCCCTGGCACCCTTTGTTTTCTGTTGACCCACACAGAGACTGGCTACCAGGCAGTAACAGCAAAAAGCCCAGCAGGCAGACTTTTTCAGAACAGAGAAACTAGGGCAAACTGTTTTCTCTCTCTTTTTTTTTTTTTTTTTTCTCCCCTCTGGATGACAACGATTTATGCAGCTTCAGTGGTCTTGTAAATCTTATCTCAGGTGACCCCAGTGAGCTAATCACCTATTCTCTCATCATTAGGCACAGAAGAGAGTAATCCATCTTGTGTCCCATCCCTCTGGGCTCCTGTAACGCTTAGGTTGTTGGGAAGAAGGGGTAAATCCATCCTCCTAATGGGGAGGATTATAGAGGTTTGTGAAGCAATTTGAGCTGCTTTTTTTATTTGCAACACATTTACTTCTGCCTCACCTGCTATCTACCTCCATCAAAAAAACAGAGGGTGGGATAGCAAAGAACCTCCTGCATGCCGTTTCAAGAGGTCTTTATACCAGTCTCTCTTCAGTAGCTGTACTGAAAAGATTTGCCCCTCCCTGACCCCTGCTGGTCTTTTTTTTTTTTTTTTTTTTTTTTTTTTCCTGGACTGTTTTTAATCCAGATCACTTTCCCAAACCAATCCATCATAAAGATTCACAAGCAACGGTACTGCCATGCCCAAAGACTCAGCAGAGTGTGAGGGGCTGCTTCAGCCGCCCCTGCCTCACCCAGGGCTGCTCAGCATATGGCAACCTCAGCTTGGGACACAAAAGCCTCCTAAAATGCTGGTCTGCAGCATTCTGCAAATGCACCCATCCATCCAACCCCAAGGAGCTGATAATTAGGATGGGCTTTCTAAATCCCATAATCAGCAGCAGAGATAGGAGTAATGGTCACTGGGAATGCCCAAAGGGCATTGGTAACCTTGCAGGCTTTTAGAAATATAATCTGCTTCGTAGCCTATTGGAGGAAGGTGATGGTGTGCTCTGCAGCTGTGTTTGTGTATCTGTTTAGGCAAGCACCCTGCAGAACCGCGTATTTTTGCGGGAAGTAAAATTAGAAGTCTTAATTGCTTTTTCAGTCTTATCTTTCAGGTTCTCACAATGCAGAACAAGTAAGTGAGCTGAATTTCTGAGGAGGTAAGACAATGTTTTGAAGGACAATGGTTGGGAAGCTTCTTATTCCTTTAGCAAGTGAAAAACAGTAGAGAAAAATAAGCAGGTCAAAAAAGATCAATAGTGTGTCCATCCAAGAGAATGGATACAACATCTGTTTGGCTGATTTAAATTTATTAGAAAGCTTAAGCTGTGTTGGCATTATTAAAAACTATAAACGCATTAAGGTCTACAGATACTTGAAACTGAAGAAATGTGCTAATCTAATAGGGATTGCAATCAGCTTTTTAATGTTCATGCAAACATGCCTAAGGATTTCTCATGCAAGAAAGTCTGCCCACAGGAAACTACTGGGTGCTTCTGGAAATATTTGCGGGATATGTGCAAGAGGTTCTAAGGAGCCCAGATACTTCAAATGGAGACAAATTAATTCCATCAGGCATTATATTTTTGTAATCTTACAATAATTATGNCCCCCCCCCCCCCCCCCTTTTTTTTTTTCCTAATTAATTCAGGATGCCAAGCCTTGAGTAGAAGGTAGGACAAATAGAAAAGAATAAAACAATTTCAGAGGAAAGGAGTTTACTAGATTTTTGTAAGGATCAAATCTTTAATTTTAAAGGTGAACTTGTGAGCTTATTGGTGATTCCCATTTAGGGCATCATGAGTCACATGTCTAAAATCATGTGTGTTGCTTTGAGCTTTGGACTAAATTCACACAGCTGGCTGCATTCACAAAAATCAAAATGTGAAAGGATCAGAACTGGTGTTCTTAGAGCTATCCTTAGGGGAAAATGCATGAAACCACCAGGGGTAATGCTCATGTCAGAAACTATGAAACAAATGACTAGTTAATAGATTTTTGTTCGCTGTGTAAGTGAAATGTAACTGCAGGCGTACTAGTTGGAATTGCGCTGGCACGTGTTTAATTGCTTATGCATATTTGAACCCCAGTTGCTTCATTAGAGAAACTTTACTTCACTGCTGAGACTATTGAGCAAATAGCAGGTATCCCCAGAAGCCAGAAGAAATTTGAATAACTGCCAAGAGTAACTCACTGATTTCCAGAAAATCAAGGAGTAAACGTTAGTATTGGTAACAGATTGCAGGAGAAGGGCTGGCAACAGATACAACATTATGTTCCATGTCAGCTGCAAAACTGTGCACCATCTATTTTATTTGGTTTCGTCCTTTCCTCTCACAATTGAGCAAATACAGCATTAAAAGCCTGGACTTAGTGTCAGGAACTTCTACTGGCTGGCTGTACATCATCAGCAGAAAAGATTCATGTCTCGTAGAAGCATTCATGAACTACTTGTGAAATGCGTAAAAATTAAACTCAAAAACATTCCCTTGGATGCATTAGCTACTTACAGAAGAGTCATTGGTACCAAAGATGTCCCGCACATCCCGGACCGTGTGCTTGTTCTTCTTCCTTAGGGTCTGAGTGTAGGTGTTATACCTCTTCTGTACGGCAGCAGCTTGCGTTCGGGTCAGAGTGGACAGCAGGGCTTGGCCATCCTCCTCTTCAGCTCCCGAGATCAATGTAGATAAACCTACATCCTGCAGCCACTCGGCCTCCAGCTCCCCTTCTGTGGAGGAAGAGAGCATATTATGGGCTTGATGGAGAGGGACAGAAGGGCAGGAAGGAAAGAAGGTAGCATGAAGGACTGCTGCGTTTGCCTTTACCTCAAGAAGACTCCACTTCCAATCTTTCTTAGGCCACAATTGTTAGTTAATTCAGTTTTTGTCACCATACCGCCAGCTTTCAGTTTGGCAGTCTCTCCTGTGCAGAGGCTTAGGAAAAGATCAGAGGAGGTATTTTTAACCTGTGCATTAATGCATTTGTGTGAAGAAGGCAGCAGAGTGTCTAGCCTGACACAGCAAGACTGCTAAAAGCTAACCCCCCATTCAAGAGCATAAACCCCCTCAATTCCTTCTTGGATCACTTTGTATCAGATGAAGCCATCTGGCAAGTAGAAATTAAACTGGCATTCCAGCTCAGCAAAAATACTGAAGTAGTGTATACAATACAATAATGTATTTGCACATAAGTGATGAGAAGATTTAAGATGCTTAAAAACCCTCAGTCAGCTGTCAATCAGACACTTTGGGAAGGTGACACATGGAGAGAAGCTTGATGTCCACACAGTCCAATAGTCTGTTTTGGATAAGATGATTAAGAGCCAGAGCCACCCACTAAAGAGCAAGCAGGAGTAGGTTTCAAGGAAGTCAGGTAGGGATGCAAAGTGCAGAAGTAGCTATTTTTGCTCTCTAAATATTATCCTGTTTTCTAATAATTAAAGACTAGCTAGTACTCTGCATCCCAGGGTTTTGGGATACCCAGATCACTAATACCTTCTTGTGCCACGCTCAGTGCCTACTTCTGATCCGGTTCCACAGTTAGATCACGCATTGTGTGAAATAGTGTTTTCTTTCTTTGAGTGTCAACTTGCTACCTGCTACATTAAATGAATGTTCCCTATCATTATAGGACATGAATAAGCTTCAATTCTATGTTCTCTGACTCATTTAAGAATTTTAAATATTGCTGTCACTGCCTTTTTATTTATCTGCTTTCTAAAATAAACAATCATAGTCTTTTAAAATTTGTTTTCACAGAGGAGATTTTAAGGGCCTTCATTTTTATTCTGCCTGTGACTGATCCTAGTTCAGCAATATGCTGTTTACAACATGGCAATCAAAACAAAAACTGTATTCCAACTTAGACTGAAGGAAAGGTATCACAAATAAACACATCAAAGAGGAAATGGACTACTGTGCAGATTGTTCTGTAAAACAACTAGTCAATACGCTCATTGTTCCTCTTGCAGCACTGATGTTAGTGTCATGCTGGTATTCCCACTCTTTCTTTATTACCTCTTCTTGACACAACCGGATTGCAGGCAGATTGATAGACACCAGTTTACTTAACTTTGGCAGTTAGATACACAAAAAGGAGAATTACAGGCCTGGTCGGTAGGGGCAAGTGAAAGAATGTACACACATGCTACCACTAACTTCACTGTTAAGTGCCTTGTCTCTTCACGAAGCTCTACAAAAATGTCTGCCTCTAAAAACCCAGCTGTGTGTTAGACTGGCATGTGCCCATGAAACAGCTTGTTTGTGGATGCAGAAAGGACCGGAGTGGAGACAGGATGACAGGCTGTTCCTTTTCCTCCTGCCAGTTTTGAACCAGTGGTCCTGCTGCCATCCTCACTCTTCTGGCTAACAAGCCCTCTTTTCATTTCTGTGTGCCACTGTCCTAGCCACAACAATTCATGTTCCATTTTCTTAATTATATTCATTTTGGTTTTCATCCGGACATATTCTTTCCAAGAATTTAGTTTCTAATCGAACCTGGCTTTTATGATGCAATGAAAAATTGTAAAGCAGACATGTAATTCTGCCTGCTTACCAGCCACCCATGTGACTGTTTTCTCTGGCTTTTTCCCTTTTCCTGTTCCAACCACTCCTAAACAATAGGCTAAGAAATAATAACAACCAAACGAGTAAACTATTATGGAAAAGGAATTTCTGCTCTTAAACCCTCAACATTTTTTGAAAATAGGTTTAAGTAAGAGATAGTAAACCCACATTGATTTATGAAATGTTATTTTTATAGTAGTAGCTACTTATACACCAGGGTCTTGACACTGTGGTTGACTCTGCTCCATCAGAAGATAAACAGATCATAGAGAGGACTCCTGTTGGCTGGCAGTTCTCTCTCTTTTTTTTTTTTTTTTTTTTTCTTATAGAGACTGTAGGAAAGAGGTGTGCCTTTGTTTGAATTTTAGATATAAGCCCAAACAACTCACACCATCCCAATCTTGTAAAACTAAGTGTTAAAAGAAGTTGTGCATGTCACTGCCACTTTAAACACTCCAGCTTCCTTTTTCCCTACATTTTAATCCCATGTCATTTATTATGATCTTCTACTCTTTCATGCCCTTGGTTACACACATCAAAGGAACAAGTGTTCTGATGTCTTCTCGTTACATATTTGGTCTAGCAAAAAGCAGCTCTGTGTCTTCGACAACAACACTGGTGCCTGGCTGCTATCGCCCTTTTGGTTCCTTAAGGATTCTGCACTACCTCCTCTCAGAGATCTCAACAGGGTGATGAATACTTGTTTTTATTTTACCTTGAGGATTTCCACATTGATTTTCAGCGTTTTGATCCTCGTCAAGGAGTATTATCCTATTAGTATCTTAATAGAGCTCATGATTACTTCCATGATTTATAATCCTACACTGATTACTGAAGTTAATAACTAGAACAAGAACTCCCTAGTTTTGTGTGGGTGTATGTAATATATATGTGCTTAAAAAAAACAATATGAAGGTAAATGAAGTGTGGAGATGTATTGCACTTTACATTGCAGTCTCATTTTTAATTCAGAACAGAAAGGAAAAAATCAATGCAATGTAATTAGCTGTAATCAGATGAAGGATAACATGGGACTGCTGCACAGTTTGCATTGTTGTGAAGATTTAGCTCAACAGTGATGAGAGCAAAATAAAAGTTTCTGAGAACTGGGAAAATGGGCTCGTGTTGCCTTGTCCTGCTAACTGAACTCACTTGGTAGGTCACAGGTATGTGACGTTCCCCCGACACTGGTGACAAGTCAGGGACACCCAGCTCACACTTACAATCACATGAAGGAGACATGACATCATGATGTGCATGATCTCAGCTTTCTGGGGTTTCAAAGCTAGATGGCAATATCAGTGAGGAGTTTTCACAGAATCTCAAAATGGCTGAGGCTGGCAGGGCCCTCCGGGTCCACCAGGTCCAGCCCCCACCCCAGCAGGGCCATCCAGAGCCCACATCCAGGTGGCTTCTGAAGACCCCCAGGGAGGAGACCCCACAGCCTCTGGGCAGCCTGTGCCAGCGCTCCGTCACCTGCACAGCACAGCAGTGCTCCTGGTGCTCAGGGGGAGCCTCCCGTGCTCCAGGCTTTGCCCACTGCCTCCTGGCCTGGCTGCAGCAATCAGTGGGCCATAACCCCAGAAGAAATTCAGTTTAATCCTACATTAACACCTGGTATTTTATGTTGCATAATATAATGCATTTGTAAATGGGGTCATAACCAGAAAAAACTGGAGGACTGCTGTTCCAGATGTTGTCAAATCATGTGACATAAAGCTGTATAACAATAAGCTAGTGCAAACTATTACACATTATGAAAAGGAGAGAAAATATTAAGGCAACAGAATGCAGTAGCAATACCTTCACTATAATTTGTATAAGCGATTAATGAATTTTAACAAGTGAGGAGGCTGAATGATGTAGGCATCCTTATATTCACACTCATCTCTAATCTCTCCTTGAGTCATTCTCAGAGAAAAAGGGTATCAAACTTCTGATAGCACCAAATGATATCTAACTAAAAACTGCTTCAAGACTTTCAAAACTTCTGTTTCATATCCCATCACAAGCCAGAAAGTGGAAAATTCCAATATAATAATTGAAATTTTTTGTTCCTTAATAGGTTTTGGTTTAGACTCTTTAATGCTGGAGATAAAGATTTCATTTAGTGCCTCTCTTCCCTGGCTCAAACTAATCTGCTCTTTAATCATGCTCATACTGGCTGGGAGGGAGATCAGAGCATCGCTGACGAGACAAGGAAAAGCCAAGGTATGAGGAAGAAGTAGTGTTTATGCGCTTACCATCAGCAGGTTTAAACTCCAAGAGTGTTCCTTCTTCAGGCCCGTCTTCAGTGCTCTCCTTGATGCTCTCCACTTCACACCAGAAGTCCTCCATGGAGGTGCTGTCCATGGAGGCCTGAGAGTTGGAGCGACTGAATGAAGGAGGGGGTGCTGACTCGTTGGAAAGCATCCTGTTAATTCTTCGGCAGCGAGGAAGAGATTTTCTGAAAAGAGACGGTGATGAAAACTAAACATATTTTATTTTTCTAGCATGCAGACTAGACTTGCAACTAGGGCTTCAAATGTAACTGTGCCAAGAACTCAGAGAACAAGATTTTGGAGCCAAAGTGTATATTTCTGGTGGTCTTCATGATCTCTGTTGCTCACAATAGTTATGACTGAAAATGTGTTTTGCGTCTAATGATTTATCTCTTTGACGACTTTTAGTGGTTCCCTAGAGGGGAACTCAGGAGATGCAATTTCTGTTCTTAACACAGCTACCCATTCAATGAGACAATGAAAAAGTATTTTAAATTCTTTGTGTCTCAGTTTTTCTTTCTATCCCTTCTTTTTCTGCTTACTCAGTGAAATACTCTGAGGAAAAATAATCAGGCTTGAGAACACTTAAATATTTTACAAGCTCATCTTGGCTTCACTAACTGTGCCTGTGATAAAGAAAAAAATTTTAAAAATGAAATATTTTAGCTCAGAGGAACAGTTACTTTTTCTGCTTGAAAACTATAAAATAACATATTTTTTTCTTAAATGAAATTAGAGTAAATAAAATCTTAACAATATTTCTCTTAGAAGTGAAATAATACCTTTTAGGCCAAACAAAGTTTTGATCACAGCTTTAAGAAAAATTGATTCACTAGAAATCACATTTCAAGTTACAGTTCAACACATTCCTTCTCTTGAATTATTTCTGGATTTTTAGTAAACCAACAAACTAGTTCCTTGTTCCTTTGTTCTTGCCTTTTCCCATTGTAAATTCCTACAGATGAAGACAGTTACACAACTTCATAGAACATTTTACAAAATGCCCACCACAAGTCTTCATTCTGTCACATTATTACAACTGCAATACTGTAAGCATCTTTTGCAAGTGTAATTACAGTAATTACAGTAAACAGTAATACAAATGGCAACAATATTTGTACAAAGAAGTCAGGAGGTAATACAATTATGATGGAGAGCTAGACTACAGGAATTAATGGAAAATTATGTCATAAGGTCTTTTGGTCTTCACTTATCTGAATTAACTCAAATGCAGTTTCCCTTTCTCTTTCCTTTATGGCATCATCCTGCCAACAGCCCTTTGTTTAAAACCACAGACATCACTTTTACTCCATTAAAAAAAAAGACACTTCCTTTTCAATATTTCCCCCCTTGTCCAAGGTCTCATAATGGATGTACAAGCACTGCGCTACATAATGAAGCTGACTGGATGTGCTTATCCCCTCTTGCACTGCTGCTGCATCTCCCTGTCCAGGGAAGGACTGCCTGTTTCCCTGCGATCCCGGGGCCTCCTCCCATCACTTGGGTGGGCTCGGGCAGTTCCCTCTGTGCTAATTCCAAGCGCAAACACAGCAGGATGTAATGTGGACAATTCACATGCCAAACCTGCTCATGTGCTACTAGCCAGCTGCAGAAAAGCAAAGCTTTCAGACAGGTGGCAATATTTCAGCAGAAGAGAATGTGCTGTTGTGCTGCAGAGACAAATATCCTCCAGGAAGAGAGGTGCCATGTTTTAATTAGAACAAGCCCCATTCATGGAATGTGAGAAGAATTTGTGACACACATGTTGTTAAAGCTATTGGCGTGCTCTCCATGCAGTCTCCTGCTGCGGAGAAGTGAGCTTTTCAAGCATTTGTTCACCAAGACTCAGGTGACCGAGGTACCCGCCGATAATTCATCACTGCTGGAGTGATGTGCTGTGGATCTATAGGTTCTGGATCACTTTTCTTTTTTTCTGGATTCGCCTTTCTCTCTTCCGTGCTTCAGCACTACAAAACTGTGAGCCTCAAAGCACTCAGATATCATGAGTATTGTGCCAAGTGTCTCGAAGCAGAGGTGTTAACTAGGAGAAGCTGAATCCCTGAGAAGCAGCCAGGAAAGCTCTGCAGTCCATGGGGAGCGGGCTGGGCTGGGGAAGCAGTCCCTGCTAGCCAATTGCTCACTGCTACAAAAAAGCTTTGCTCCTTTGTTTGAGAGGTGATAGCGAACACAAATAAGGAAAAAGGCAAAGCTTCCTGGCACTCTAGAGGCCTTTGGGGCCCCTTTCCACCCAGCGCTGTACAAGGAGAGAGCCTAAGCCAAGGGCTGGTGTCCCTCCCCAGCTTCCTCTATAGCCCGGGGCTCTGCCTGAGCCCCCCACGCTGCTGCTCACTAGGTAATGACACCAGTCTTGGTCTAAAGCTTTGTTAAAAAATAAGGATACACATCTGCTGCAGAGCACAGCCTGGAGCAGCACTCGCAGAAAAAACACTCTTGCCATGCTGGAGTCAAAGGTGTGCTGGGATAAGCAGAGGGCTTCTTCCCTGATCACATGGCTGCCTCCCATCATTTAGTCATGGTCAGGGAATTTAAACACTTCCTGTTCTCCCAGTGCGAGTCTTGACCGTGACCCTTGTGCCTTTCAGGCACAACACCAGACTGATGCCTGGGCTTCGACTCCACCAGCACTTCAGCTAACTCAAACCAAGGCTTTTTATTTCACCATATTAGGAAGAAAGAGGCTTGGCGGGTTGTTTTTTTTTCTCCCCACAGTGAGTTTTGTAATATTACCAGACCAAAAAGCTAAATGCAAAACAGATTACATAGCATGGCAACAAATGCTGTGACAACCAGCTTTACCAAATACGTCTGAGGTTACCGGGTAATCAACATGCAGTTAGAATAATCTTAAAAATACAGAGCTTATTTGGAAAATCAGCTGAACAAAGTCTCCTGGGAACCTCATATCTGAGACTTGTTATCTCAAACTGGATTAAATCACGCTGTGTAAATCCTTGTAACAAGAAAGATTAGGCAGAGATGCTTTTTCCTTATTGGTAAACAACTGAAGCTTGCTTCCAGGTGGTCTGGTACAAACCTTCTCCAATTATTCTGAGTCTCATGTGTTGGAAAGTATCTCCAGCTGACATTATGACCTATATACCTGCAGCTTCTGTCTTGGAGGAACTGGTCTTGCTTTTATGTGACAATGGCAGTCTTCTCCACTTCCTCTAGCCAAAGCTACTGAAAACACTTTCAGGAAAAAAAAAAAAAAAATCCTACTGAGGAAGTAAAGCATATTCTTCACTGCTTATAATTCATTCTGGAAGGACACAGTGAGCACTGACTCAGCATGCCTGTCTCACAAGCAGCCCAACAAGCCCACGTTGCCTGTCACCTAGAAACTCTGGTAGCAGAGAACCTATGTTTCCTATAGTTTTCTCACCCTTGAGGCTTTCTGGTTTGATTGCCCCCTTCCTCAGTGTCTGTACAGAAGTTTTGTAAGGATAATTTTCTTCTACTATGCCAATTCTGTTGTTCTTACAGAAACTTGAACAGCAATCTTGTTAGGCAAGTAGCAATCAAGAAGCTCATGCTCCATTTCCTTTGCTCCCTCACACACAGGCAGTGGTGAGCTAAAATTGAATACTGGAGGGAGCTCAGATCCTGGCTTCCTACATGGAAAATGCTAGGAGAAAAGGAAGAATGAGGAAATAAAAATTATAGTGACACTACTGAATGAGCTTAAACATTTTTCAGGATGGAATTAGAAAAAAAAAAATCAGCAAAACAAACCAAAAACCCATGCAAATGCAAACAAAAACACTTGAACAATAAAAGAAAAGGGAAGAAGAGAAAAATATACTACAATGGCCAATGTTATCAAATTATTACTGGGCACTGGTCACAGAAGTAAGGGTTAAAGAGTGCCAGTAAGGAGAAATGTGATGATATAGAGAGAGCTTTCTGTGGAAAGGCTTCTGCAAAGAAGCAGGGTATTTCCACGGCACACAAGGAGGCTGATTCAACAGCTTGTGACTCTAGGTTTGCACTGATGGTACATTTGTAATGTTAACAAAATCTACATTTGTAATGTTAGCAAAGCAGGCCCACTGAACCTGTTTTATACATCTGCATATCAGCAGTAGGGAGCTGCTGAGGGTCTGACAGCACATATTGATTTCAGAATGGCCATGGCAAATCCAATAGGCAGCTCTTGTCCTATCCCCAAAGCAAAGTTTAGTTTGACCACATGGAGAGATGGTTCAGTGACACCTAATGATTGCTCACAGGCTGACTAATGATAAAGCTAAGCTTGTGTTTTCAGTTTAATTAAGTAATGAGAGGTAAAGAATCCATAAAACAGACAAGGAGAAATAAAGTCACCTTGTAGTTAAACTAGCATTTAATCCTTATTTACACAGAGACGGGACACCTTACTCTTGTAGGTCTTTATTTTTTATTTAATTCAGTGAGTCTTGAACAGAATTCACCACCATTAGTCTCTTTCAGAGGAATGGGGAAGATGAAGGAAGCAAACTATCCTGGCCATTTTAGGACCAAGAGCCACCTTTTCATATTGCAACCATTCTGTCATCAGTGCATAATGGAAGGACAATAGATGTTGTCTATCTGGACTTATGCAAGGCCTCTGACATGGTCCCTCACCACATCCTTACGGACTAATCGATGGATAAAGAATTCGTTGGATGGTCACAGCCAAAGGGCTCTGGTGAACAGTTCTGCGTCCAGGTGGATGCCAGTCATGAGTGGTGTCCCCCAAGGGTTGGTCTTGGAACCGGTGCTCTTCAACATGTTTACTGACGACTTAGACTTTGGGATCAAGTGCACCCTCAGCAAGTTTGCTGATGACACCAAGCTGAGTGGTGCAGTTGATACCGCTGAAGGAAGGGATGCCATGCAGAGGGACCTGGACGGGCTGGAAAAGTGGGCCCACGAGAACCTGATGAGGTTCAACAAGGCCAAGTGCAAGGTGTTGCACTTGGGTCGGGGCAATCCCAGGTATGTGTGCAGAGTGGGAGAAGAACTCCTTGAGAGCAGCCCTGCAGAGAAAGACTTGGGCATAGTGATCGACAAAAACCTGGCCATGAGCCGGCAGTGCGCTCTTGCAGCCAGGAAGGCCAATGGCATCCTGGGCTGCATCAAGAGAGGGGTGGCCAGCAGGGAGAGGGAGGTGATTGACCCCCTCTACTCCGCCCTTGTGAGGCCTCACCTGGAGTACTGTGCCCAGCCCTGGGGCCCCAGCATAAGAAAGACATGGAGCTGCTGGAGTGGGTCCAGAGGAGAGCCATGAAGATGCTCAGAGGGCTGGAGCACCTCTCCTGTGAGGAAAGGTTGAGGGAGTTGGGATTGTTTAGCTTGGAAAAGAGAAGGCTCCAGGGAGACCTCATTGCGGCCTTCTAGTACTTAAAGGCAGCTTATAAACAGAAGGGGGAGCAACTTTTCTGGAGGGGGGGGTGGTACCTTTCCTTGACAAGGAAACAACGTTTCTTCAGCTGTGAACTATGTTTTTGTCTGTCCCATGTTTTTAGGAAGCAGTAATGTACCATTTTTTTTTTTTCTTTAGATGTGTACAAGCTCTAGGCAAAGGAAGAGCCCAGCAACTGGACATACTGCCTTTGTGCACAGTTTACGGCTTGTTTTTAGCCAGCACTCTTCCTCCAAATCTTGTCTTCTGCTTCCTTCCTGGTGACCCAGTTTGCTGACTGCTTGCTTCCTCCTCTAAGTGCTCAATGTCTTCTAATCGCAGAGAGGGTTTATCTCAGACAATAACCCCCCAATTCCATCTGCATACTTCTGTTTCTGGTTATCTTCCAGATGTTAGGAAGGTTGTAGACAGTGGACATTCAAGTTTCACCCTTCTTTCTCTAATATCTAGTATAGCAAATACCTACCATGCCCATTGATATCACTGAGTTGTCACAAAGCTCTTCTTGCAATACATTTATATTTGAGTTAGTAGCAAAATACAACTTAATTTCAGTAATAATTTTTTCATTCTGTTACCTAGAAGAACTCCAAAATCATATTAATCTCATTGCTCTGTTACAAAGCTGGGTTTGAAAATAAGCTCAGCTATCATATTACTGTATCAGCTAGACTTGAAAAATTCACACAAATTCAGTACTTTGCATGTCTTTGTATTTTACAAAACATCCTAGAAACTATACTTCTGTAAATAATTACTTTTATTTCTAAAGATCCTTTTCTGCCTCCGTAAATATTCGTTTTACACCAAAAGGACTTGTTTAGCAAGCCATAAGACTTAAAGATTTAACAGAGAAAAAACCTGTAAGATTTAAAGGACTCACAAGATGTAAGAGTTTCATTTATTTATTCATAACTCATCTGCAATTCATCAATGTACTAGCAGGAGTCAGGACATTGAGCTATAAAGTTTGCATGTCAGTGTTACCTGTCAGCATTCAATAATGCATTTCACCTTGTCTTCTTCAGCCCTCTGACGCAACTTTGTCGTAAGTGGCACAGAAGCCCCCCATCTACAACAAGGGCCACATTGTGACTGCTCTGTGGCTGAGCATGGAGATTGCAGAAGAAATCTCTCTCTGTCTGTGCATGGCACTGTGGAGGCTCTCACAATCAGACCCTTTGAGCTAGCGGAGTGCAGGGAATACACTCTCTAGGTATTGCCTGCTGGCAACGATGACCTCTGGGGACATGACCCAGACCTCCCCTCCACACTGGCAATCACATCACTTCAGTGCAGGCCTGATGCAACAGAGACAGTGCACTACATGGCTTCAATGCTTCTGTCAAAATCTGAAAGGGACTCTATTTTGTCTTCATTGTCCTAACAAAGCTGTTCCTAAAGGGCAGCGGGGATTCCCAAATGATTAACACTAACAAGAGTATGTTCTGTTACCCTTTTGTTTTTCAAGTGAATTGGATGGAATTCTTTTCTTATAGATTGAGAGGCAGCAGGATACGCCAGTTTTGAATTCTGAAGAGTTAAGGATAAGCAAGACTGTGTCAGAATATTATAGATATAAGTTGCAATGGGTATGGGCAGAATAAAAAACATGGTGTACAGCAGGCAAAAGTTATGGTTGTGAGCAGTTAGTTTAAACATCTTAAACAGTTTCAACACATTTTAATTGTTAGAGGTGGCAAATTCTTCTGTTCTGTTTGTGTTTACTTAAGTCTAATCAATTTTATATGAAATAAATCCACATATCTAGGGCATACTAAGGTCTTCCAGGAAGAAACATAGGTACATGGGCCATGTACTGTACTGGAGGAAACCCCATGCTTCCTAGAAATGTTTTATCTATTGTGCATGTACAGTATAAATACTTTGTGTCCGAGCACTGAACCCAGTAAATCTGATAGTTCATTGTACATACACCTTAATGCTAATCAGGACTTCTAGGAGTATTGGGCTCACTGCTCATGCACTGTATAGTTTATCTGCTCATGCTGAGTAGATGCCTTCAAAAGATTCCAGCTATTTGACAGTCATCCAGAGATATTGCTAGGTACCTGGACGCCCCAAAACCCAAGGTAATCCCTTCAGATTTCTCCAGAATTTGAAATCAAGATTTATGATGGCCCTGGATTACAACTGTAAGATTACAGGTCCTTGGCATGAATTACTTGGTTAAGCCATTCAGTAAGCATGAGGCAGACACATTTCATTTTGTAGCTGGGTGTGAGCAGCTACCTAGGGTGTTAGCCCAAGTAGTGAGCAAAGAGGAAGCAGAATCGCATGAATGAAAAGGACATGGGGGAGCATAATTGCATTAGATCCTATCTAAACTCTGGAACTGCACCAAGGCCAATGTTGTTTTCTGGTTCCTCCTCAGAGAGCTGTCTGTGACAGTAAGAGAGCTCTCAGAAAAGGCTGTGGGAAAACTGTGTCTTTCTTTTGCTTCCTGCTACTCTGGTAGTGTCACTTCTGAGGTAAGCAACAGCCCCATAAGCACTTCCATGGAATGGCACCATCTCAAGCCCACTGGAGTATGCCAGGGCATTCTGCATGTCTGCGTGTGCAACTACAAATCCTAAGGAGGTCAGGGGGTGCCAGGTAGTGTGCCAGCTGGTCCAGGATCTTCTCTCAGAATAAAATTGATTAGCTTTCGTCAACAACTCACACTTACGCAGACTCATTATTTACAAAACAACAGGATACACTTAAAACTAAAGGAAATGCACAGGTTTGCAAGCTCAGGTGAGGATTAAATCATTTAACAAGCAAAGAGGCAAACTAAGTAAAATCTACAGGGGACATAAACTGGACAGTGTTAAGAGATTTTTTTTGGCTCTAGTGCCACAAACCAGATTTTCTAAGGAAAATGCAAGGAAATACTCATCAAGCATGAAGAAAGCACTGAAATATAAGGGGTTAAACGTGCTACAGCTCTCAGTACACCTTCTAATGCTGCCTGCATTTATGTGGTAATTGTGGAAGAATATCTACTTATTTTTATTTTAGAGCATTCTAAATGAGCTGTCCTTCCAACCAACATGATTATTATCTTCAGTGAGCTCATAGTATTTATAGAACTTTGTCTCTCTGAAGCACTTCAAGAGACAAATACCGTCATTTTGGCTGAATTAAGGAAACATCATAAAGAACTGGACCCCATTATCTGCTGGAAGGCTTCTAATGCAATTACATATATCACAAGTTTAAGCTCTTTAAGCTCCTGACATAAGCAAAGAAGAGAGGCAAATACTTCCTGAGAGTGAACATGTAAACTGAACAGGAGCTTGAAGTCACACAACGTCTTTGAAGTCCTCCTTGTGCTTAGCTCTAAGTGAACTCCAGCTGTTACTGTCTCCCTTCCTATAACCAATGCACACTGTTAAGTAAACACTTTTTTTGAAGGTTTCAGGACCTAAGCAAACAAGCAGTACTTATTTTCCTAAGACTTTTTTTTTTTTTTTTTCCTTCAATGTGTTTTAATTTATACAAGAAGCAATGTTTGAGCTACAAAATATGAATATGTTGACTATATAATGTATTCATTTTTATTTTAGTCATGAATTTTATCAGTTACCCTGCAATCCACAGAAAATATTTTGAATACTTAAAAGTATTCACAGCACTGGACTGAAATAATGTTGAAACCTACGTGTACATTAAATTTTAAAACTTGAGCAACACATTGAACTTTTAAAGTTTTTATTGAAAAAAATACTTCTGAGGGGAAGATACTGTTAAATCTTTTGACAGAGTGGGGAGCAACTTCACATTGTCACTATTAAAATCCTGGATCAGATTCTCAGATAGCTGTAAACCATTACAGCCTCACTGACTTCATTTATCCCGTATGTTTAAATTCAGAACATCCTTCTTTGTGGTACTGCTAATGCTGAAGTTATTACAAATGATAAAAATTGTATGCAGAAATTTGCTTCTCTCCATTTAAATTTTCCTCTGCAGCTCTGGGCTAGCTGTCAGCCATTTCTGAACCCTTGGCTTGTGCTTTCCACAGTGTATTGTACTTTGCGGCATACGGAATCAGTGAGAAGGAATGAAAAAATCTGCTAGAAAACATTGTAGCCAAACATAAATCAAGATGTGTTCATAATTCTATTTTTTGCCACTCAAGCACGTATGTAAAGATTATATGAGTTACTTTGGAAAGAGTCCCAAATTTACTGAATAGACTGCTCTTTGTTAATAAGACTGCTCAATAAAGCAGCTTAGATGAGGCATCTGGAAGAATTATCTCAAAGCACTACATTCTTATTTTTATGTGAAGAAAAATGGTTATATATCAGCTAACACAGAAAGTACAGAAAAGTAGATTTTCAGCATGTCAATTACTCTTGTCAATGTCCAGAACAGTGTACCACTTTATTCTGGATGACTTGAGGCAGCATAAGGCCTCATCTCTACCGCAATCTCCCTTTCACTCTGTCTGCAGCCATCTCCAAACTGTCTCTTTCCCCATCTCTACAATTTCTTAGAAGGCGAGCACTGCTGGGCTGGACGAGAGCCTCGAGTACAGGTGAAGCAATGAGGGCATCTGAGAAGAGCTCTCTGCACAGAGCCACATGGAGGAGACACCAGTGCAGCACAGGGGGACCAGACATGCTGGGCATGGGATGGGCATTGCACCTGACGGGTGTGCTCCTCCACCTTTCTTCAACGGTATTTAGCAGCCATATTTCCTTATCAGAAAGAGCCATGAACCAGCCTCCCCTTCCAAACAGTTCTAAATATTTAGAGAAAGTTCATGGTCAAAGCATACTTTGCATTCTAAAAAAATAAATTACCAAAACATTCTAAATAACTAGGTCATATTAACAGAGGTAAATCCTCTTGGCTTTGCTGAAGCCAATGGGAGTTTCGCCTTTAAGCCACAAAAAGCAAGCAAGCTATATTACCATGGGATTTTGACAAACATTTTTGAGAGAAACTGAACAACTACTTTCTTACTAATTCATTCATTTGCTTTGTTTCACTCATACGAAAATTAAATAATCATATATTATTTGGTAACCTCTCCCAGCCAACACATCAGTAACTGTAAGCTCTTACGTTGTCAGATGACTCTAACAGCATTACCAGTACTATGAAAGGTCACAGTGAGATGATGGGAGATGTAACCAGAACTGAGGATAGAGCAAAGCTGAAGAGTGGCAACACAGAGTTGAAAGGGACAAAGCCAACAGCCAGGGAACATCGAGTAGATGATCACTGGCCTCCAAAGAACAGACATTCGGATTTGCAGAGGAAACACAGGACCAAAAATTAAAACTACTTTATTCTCCAGTCCTCCACAGAGGAATGACGAGTGAAACAAACCAACCCATTTCTTACACTTTTGCTCCAGAATTCCAATCGATGAGGCATTAAAGACTTTCTGTAATCTTAAAGTGATTTCTAGGTTTGTGGTAAGGAGAAAGAAGGAACATCTTAAAGGGAATTGTCAAGGCAACAACCTAAATTTCAAGCAGCATCTTCCTAATTTGTGTTTGAATGTCTGTACTATATGCCTGTGAAAAAAATGACCTTTCTATGTAAGAAGCCAAAAGAACCAGTGATGCTTCCAACCTGGACTCCAGTGAGAGCTGGAAACGTTTGACTAAGTTACACTTCTTTACAATGCCTGTAAAAATGGCAAAGAACAGAATACGAAAAATCACCTCTTAGAGAGGAATACTAATAATACATGGTGCACAGCAGCTTTCCAGTTTCCCTCAACTGCTTTCTTTTTTTTTTTTTTTTTTTTTTTTTTTTCCCTCCTGCTAGTTTTATTTTAGAGGTTGATCTCTAATATTTCATCCATAAACATTCTGAGGGAAGATGCAGCTTGCCAGGGAGCTAGAGACGACTAATATTTACAAAATACGGTGCATCCACATGCAGTTCCTCAGCGATATGAGTAATTCTGAATCCCATAAGCAGCCCTGCTGAAGCCAAGCAAATGACTTTTGTGCGCAAGGTTTAGAAGTTCAAGTCTCTTAATATTGACATTGGGGGAGTAAGACACAGCTCTTGGAAATTTCCGAGGAAAATGGACTCTCACTGGAGGAAAGTCTTCAACACAGAAGCTATCGACGGACAATATTATCTTAGCTTCGAGTACATTAACACAGGTACAAAATGCCCATTCATGTTCTCCTGGGAAGTACAAACTCTGGATGGCCAGAACCATGCCAGGAAGTATTACCTCTCATAAACATACTGCATTACAGGAAGGTTTTACTCTTGGCTATTTTGAGTTACTGGTTTATTCCAGCTTCTTCTAAGCCATTCTGAGTTTGCACCAACTCACGTTGGGAAAATGCAAGAGGACTTTGGACAACTGCATCTTCAGCTGTGTAGAGTGCTCCTCAGTCACAGCTGAGAATCTGCACCCAGACGTCAGAAACACCATGGAGTGGATCACAGAAGCAGGATGAAGACTTTGGTAAATACTGAAACACACCAGCTCCCCCCTGTAGCATTTAATTAACAATAAGGGCAAGAGCTAATTCATAACAGGAGCACCAAGAGGTTGTCAGATAAGAATTACAGAGGAAGGCAAAGTGATATCTCTAAAATCACACAGACGTTTTGCCACTGAAGAGGGTTAAAAATATAAGAGATAGTTTGTGATTTAAAGGTCTGGTACACTATGAGTAATAGAACCGCTAATCTTCTCTAAGTCCTACAGAGCTTGGCTGAAGTTTGTAGCTGAGCTTTGTCAACCTCGTACAAATTCTTGGCTGGATAGCCTCTAAAAAAGTAATTAATATTGCTATGCAAACACAGTAAATCATGTCTGAAAGCTCACATGCTTACGTCAAATGGGTACAACTAAGTTGTTGTGTCCTTTGTCATGGTGAATACATGCTCCTCTTCCCACTCCTGCCTAGATAAGAGCCATGATCCATGATAGGAAGTGAAGATTCACAGGGCATTCATCCATCTTTTAATAATCGTGTTAGATCTTTCACTACACAGGCACTTTGTGAATGCTATGAAGCTGTAATGCTATCCTTCCCACGAGGACACCAAATTACTTACCCGTGCTTTTGATATACTGCATCTTGGCTGAACTGCTGCAGCTCTCTCACTCTGGAAGATTTCCAGTCAAGGGCTAAATTTACATCAGTTACAATTGATTCAAAATGCTTCCACAAGATTTTGAACACGATAACACATCTTCACGTTTAATCCAAAACAGAGACACTAGATGGCTTTTCAGTAAAACAAAGGAATAATCATGCTTATACTTCTGGTTCTTTGGTTTCAGTTGGGATCCTTGGCTGGTATTCATCTGCTGCTTGGGCTGCTAACTTTTCTGGCCTTCCAGGTGACTATAGGTTATGCATTCAGAGGTGACTAAGGGAGGCAGTCACCTAACTCTCATTTTCAGAAGCGATTGATGAGTTTAAAGCACAAGCCCTATGCAGTTCCAGGGAGGGAAAATGCTCCTGCGTGCAGACTTGGTTTTGGGGGTGATATGTAGGCTTTTAAGTCATAGAGGCATTTGAAAATTTGCTTTCAACTTCATTGCATACTATTACACTCGTCTTTTTCTGTGGACATCAAGCTCACCCAGATTTCTGGGATTGTGACCACCTAAATTCAAGCCTTATCTTTTAGATTTGGCTTTGATTAAAACAACTGTTATTTATTCTTTTGCTTGGCATGAGTTTCTGCAAGACCGCCATAAAGTCAGTCTGTATTGTAATGTACTGTTAATCTCCTTTCCTTTATGAAATATACACACAATACCCAAAGGGGAAGATTATTACACATATATATGAATTCATACTCACATATAAATATATAAATATATACATATGAATATACAAAGAAGATTGAACAAAAAGGGAAGGTATATTTTGGTAATCTCCTAAAAGCTGTTGTGAAAAAGCTATTTAACACATGCAGTGAAATGTTTCATAAGGCATGAACCAGGGGATCAACATTAATTGGTTGCTAAATGGAAGATTAATTGAAGATAAAAATGGAATAGATTTTATTCAAAGTCAAAGGAATCTTTTGTGTAGGAGAAAGATTTATCAAATTAAGAGTCTGCTCTATCATTATCATCACTTACACATAGTTCACCACCAAAAGTTTTCCAAAACAATGTATTTTAAAAGACTTTCTAATAAAAAGTAATTTAAATTTGAAGAACTTCTGATAGCGTTGCTAGGTTCATTTTCATCAGAATTTGGTGATTATCGTGAAACGGCATAAACCATGGAGAATTTCTAGCTCTTTAGAAACATCTGCATTTCTATGTCTCTCAGAAATTTCCTGAATTAGCAATCACTTTTGAATTGCATTGCAAAGTCCTGCCTGAAAAAACCCTAGCACCTAGGAGTGCACTACCTTTTCATTGCATGGACTGGATCACCTTCACAGAACAATCAGGTGCAAAACCAGCGAGAGACCCCTCAGAATTCTTCTACTCATGAAAAAGAAGTCACAAAATCTCAGAAGGCACTTTGGACACTGCAACTGATGCCAGTAAGCCCTATCTTCCAATCTGACCGAACACTGCTGAGACTCATAATGACATTTTATTTGCTAAGAAAAATCTCTCAGTGCAAGAATTTAAACTGTCCGGTGGAAATTTCACAATAAACCTGCCAATGTGATTCTTTTATTCTAAAAAGAAATCAATCAAGAGCCTAGCTAGCGAAAGTAAAACCTCCTGGGATCTTAGCTGTCTGGATTTCCTTTCAGTGAAACTTTGTGTCTGACACGGTAAAAAGAAAGTACTTGCTCTTTCATCTTGATCAAAGCCAACTAAAATCTATTATGTGCTCATCATATTGGATCATGATCACCATACTGTGCTGCTCTGCAGCATCTCATCCCATTTAAGACTTCCCTTTTATCCTTAGTATACGCCTTATGCTGCTTCAACAGAGGGAACAACAAGGGAAGAAATCCTTGAAAAGTTTGCCCCAAGGCAGGAGTATTTTTTCTGTTAGTGGTCATGACCCTGGCTCATGATATTTTACTGCAGGGGGACTTTGGAACTGGAAACGTTGTGTTGGCCACTTCAGTGTGGGCAAACTATCAGGGAACAGGAGTTCCTAAATGCAGTCCTCAGACACTCCTGACGTTTGATCTGGAGGTATGGAGATGTAAACACCACACTGGCCAGCCAGCAGGAGAGAAACACTCTGGAATTTCTACATGTGGAATAAGAGATCATGTCCTTGAGCGTTGGACTGATGGCCCATTTTTTGTACTTTCATTTATTTATTTTCATTTATTTATTTTTCATTTATTTATTTTCATAAATAAGCTTCCAGTTTGATCAAAACAACGCAGGCAAGTCCTCATTTCCAGCTCCCTTGAATTTTTCCAGTTTTCATGACCAGATAAACAGTTCTACCTGCTGCTCACCACCGGTCCCTTGCTGCACCGTCCCAGACAGAAGCACCTTCGAACTGACAGTATCCATTAGAAAAAGCCAGTGCTATCTGCAGATCCCTGCCTGCCAAGTGTATAGAACCAAGCCAGATTTGAGCATAATTTGAAAAACAGGGATTTGGATAAAATATTTGTGAATGTAGGAACACTTTAGCTCATTCAGACATGTAATCTGTATGAACGCATCACTTAAACTGTCAAAACTTGCTTTCCTCCCATGGAATGATACGTCCTAAGTTTCTTCTTTCCTTAAAGCTCCCCTTGTGCAAGCTATATTATGGCCACAGCACTGAGCTGAAATACACATTGATATCACAACCATATGTATGACATCCAAAAGATAAAGGCTGAAAAAAGCAAATTTCTGCTCACAAGTCAAATGAAAGAAAAAAGGGGAAAAATGTGTTAATTCAGTTTGAAGTAAAAGTTCAGTTTCCCCTGGAACATTATTCGATTGACATACATTTTTAAACAGCATAAACAGTGAAGGAAAAGTTGTACTACAATAGAGTGTAACATTCCAGAAACACGCCCTGTCAATAAAACCTTAAAGAGGTCCACACTAACAGGTTTTTGAGTCACATTTTCATACTACTACAATTCGAATCAATCAGAACATTCATACGTCTATCCTGCAGACTCTTTCACTTGTACTGTGTCTAGTTGTTTTTCTGCAGTGGACTTTTTTTTGTCCCCCCCTTTCCTGCCGGTAAAGCTGGAAAATTCCACTAGTGATAACTCCGACAGCTTGCTCCCCCTCCTGTCACTCCTCATTTAAGAAAAGAAGAGGGAGAGAGCAGGGTCTGGGAGGGTAAGTTATTGATTTAGTAAATTCTGCAAATCTTACCTCGGAGCAGAACAAACCCTTGGTGCTATCCTTAAAGGAGCAGGGCAGAGTCCTTCTGAAACTCAACTTCTTCATGCTCCTAGTGGCAGTGAGTTTTTTCTCAGCCTATGATCACAAAGTTGCTCATTCTGGGAGCTATCTGACAGCCTGTGATAGGATATTCTGCCTCTAGTCATACAAGAACTGCGAGAACAAAGAGCGCTGGAGCTTCTGGCGCTTGTGGGAAATGGACTGACACTGCTCCATCACTATTTAAAGAGTAGATGCCTTCAGGATAAATCCTCTTACTGTGTTTTCCTGTTTGTGTCAGAACTTAAGCCTTTTATCCATTTCCTAAGAGGAGAAATAAGAAAGTAATCAGTGCT
Source organism: Alectura lathami (assembly GCA_013399715.1). Taxonomy (NCBI): domain Eukaryota; kingdom Metazoa; phylum Chordata; class Aves; order Galliformes; family Megapodiidae; genus Alectura; species Alectura lathami. The sequence goes on along the minus strand of VXAV01008453.1, from coordinate 593,437 downwards.
AGCTGCGCTGTAATTCAGGGGAATCCCTGTGGGGTGGTTCAGAAAAAGACAGAGACAATTTATGTGTTTTCTGCTAAAGGGATATAAGACACTACCATTAACATAACTCAAAAAATCGTAAATGACCAGATGTAAATTAATGAGGAGCTCTCTCCAGTGCACACTGCCAGCTAGGAAAGAGAAGTGAGCCAGAGTACAGCTATTAAGAAATCAAACATTTATGGGGAAGCCTTTCTTGCTTTTTTTTTGACAGTGGGATGGTCAGTGGGAGGCAGATATGAATACTGTCAAAAGCAGGCACCAGGTTTTGCACAGAAAGTGTCCCCCAATTGTTCTCTTTTTTCTTTTTTTTTTTTTTTTT
>VXAV01008453.1:564679-593023 GCA_013399715.1 Alectura lathami | reverse complement strand
TTTTTTTTTGCTACAAGCTAGATAAATTTCTTGAAATTCAGGCATGACTGGAGCTGCAGGTGGGGGAGAGCCCATGTGCAAACTGTTTCCAGGAGGCCCAAGAAATTACTTTTAACCATGGAAAGCTGCCTAGAGAGGTTCTGGGGTTTCTTTCTCTGGAGGTGCTCAAAACCCGCCTGCATGCTTTCCTATGCAGCCTACCGTAAGGAACGTGCCTTAGCAGGAGGTTGGACTAGGTGATCTCCTGAGGTCCCTTCCAAACCCCAAAATTCTGTGATTCTGCGTGAAAGCATTTGAGATGGTCAAACTAAACACTGTCCACCAAATCTTCACTTATCCACTGAAATACTTCAACTAATCTCTCCAGAGGAAAAGCTGACTTTGTGGTTATGTTTTCTGATTATCTTCTCTTCCTCTAAATACAAAGCTAAAGCCCTTCAGCAGAATAAAGGCAAAACAAAACCTGTTACTGAATTAGAACAAGCAGAGAAAGGAGAAAAACAAACAAGCAAACAAACAAAAACAACCAGAAAGAAAGAAAAGAGAAGGGAAAGTACTTCTTGAAGCCGACAGAGCTTTCCTGAAGGGACAGAAAACAGCAAAACCAGAAGTGGTTTGGTTTTACAGTTCATCTTGAAGTTTGTTTTGTGTTTTACATCAGACTGAATCTTGCCTTTCTGTTTTCTTCAGGTCAACTTTCAGAATTATCCAAATCCTTGAAAATTTTGTAAGCTTCAGGTCATTTACCACTGCCTGTAGATCTGCTTGGAGACTGTCAGGTGACACTTCATAGGATAAACTCCAGGGAAAAGGGCAGCCCAGGAGTTTGGTAGTGGACTATGGGCTATTCATGCTACAAGTCCAGCTACTGTTGCTTTGCAAGAAAGGTGCTAGTCTATATCCTCCCAGCTAACTACACCTACAGTATCACCTCCCACAGGCATTTGGAGGCCACCTCCAGGCAGAATAGTCCCAAGAGTGCCTCCCCTTCCTTCAAGGATATCTTCTACCACCTTTTAGAAAAGTGATTTACTGCTGCTTCTGTTACTGTCTTTAAGCTGTTGGTGTATGAAGAAATTAAAGTCATTTTATACTTGATTCTAAACATCGTATAAACAGTCAGATAAATATAGTTTAAATACATATAAATAGAGTACAGTAGAGTTTAAAAATACGAATACAGGATTGCCTTCCCAAAGTTGCTCTGATGGGACTTAGGCAAGCTTTGGTAATGGTGCCCTAGGCTTTCCTAGGAATTAAGGTGACATTTGGTTGCATTTGGTAAATACGAAGGCAAGTTCCCATTTGCAACCCAAGTCCCTTGCAGCTTGCTGACTTTGTGGTGCAGAAAATCATGGTCTGGTAGGGAGGGAAGGAAGCAAGGCCAGCTCTCCTGCAGCAGTGAGGCTATCTTCCCTCGGGCTGCCTTCAGCAATTAGAACACTCCCTGTGTCTCAGCAAGCGCAGGCTCCTCTCATCTAACACTAGACGTTGAACTGGGATGTGTGGGTTAGGACCCTGCTTGCTGCAGGCTCCTGATGGTGGAAAGGAAGTTGCCTCCAAAGAGCAACGCAGCTCAGCTATGGATGAGATGTCTGCCTTGCTGTCCATCTGCCTTGCTGTGCATAAGAGCAAGGACATCGAGGGCCTCACCAAAGAGCTGTTAAATGCTCTTGGAAGTGGGTAATTGCTCACTGGGAATTAAGTGTACTTGAAAGCAAGGGAACTGTGACCTTTGTCCTGCAGTGTCCTTGCACTTAACATATTTTACCTCCAAAATACAGTATTTTCTTTAATTTCTATTTCAATAAATCATTAAGCTAGAAGTGCTGCCATCAACAATTTAAATACGCTTTTTTTTTTTTTTTTTTCCCCCCCCCTTCCTTTTTCCGGCCCCACAAAAGGGGNTACGCTTTTTTTTTTTTTTTTCCCCCCCGCTTACTCTTTCCGGACCAGCAAAATGGTGAGCCCTAATCACAGCTGCACTATGAAAAATAAACAGTGGTTAACTCATATACACAGGTGTCCTGCTGAAGCTGGCAGGGATTTACGTGACACAGAGATCTGCCTGAGCTGGTACCTTTACCCACGTTTGAGCCTGTTTCATGGTCAGTACAGAGGTAGCTCTGCACTAATTTCATATACGTTTTACATAGGGACAAAAAGATGAAGTATCTCAGCAGATATACTGAATGTCATACAACTGGTAAATTCTGACACATGTGGCTTCACGCTATTCTTTTTTCCTAAAATTAAATGCTGAGACATAAAATGGACCTGCTGTTGACTACATTTTACAACTGCAGAAATATATAGATTATCCTTACAATAAGACAAATGTCTAAGCTAGTTGCTGCATCTGGATGTAAGAACCACCCCTAAACAATTAGCTATTAAAAGTGTCAGGGCTTTGGCCAAACAAGTAATTGAACAAAATCTTCATCTAAAGTTCATCTGAAACAAAGCCATTTTCTTTTCCCATAGAAATTCAGAACAATAAACAGTTTGATCTCAGAGATTTTGATTTTGTTTTACTTCTCTGTTCAAAGTTAAATCTACATAAATTAGAAACAAACCAATTCATTTAGAAGATGTTGCAATGGTATGTTTCAGCTTTTTCTAATTTCTGCCTCTTTTTTTTTTCTTGGCTCAAAAAATGCTCTGTAGATTATTCTAATCGACTCAATCCAAACTTCTTTTTCCCTGAAAAAAAAACTTTTTAAATCATTTTTTAAAATTTTGATCCCACTTCTAAATACAGTCTTCTGTTTTAACATGTCACTGCTGCTGGGGAATTGCTCTAAGGACTTGTCTAACTCATGTCATATGGCAAGCATGAAAATAAAACTACAAGGAAGGAACTGGAAGAAATCTTGTTGGATTAGTTATTCCACAGAAATTAAACTGGCATGATCTTAATCATGTTTCTTCTGAAACATGACTGCTATTTCCAGGGTCTCCATATATTGATCTATTCCAGCTGTTAGAGAGCAAAAAATCAGAGGCTCTTCTCCAGGCTGGATTTTACATTAACACTGGGATACATTAAACACACATGCTCTAAATCCGGCTTGTTTTTCATGGTAGAAAAATGGCAATGTCCTAAAACTTAATACGTGATGTATTTTAAGGCAACAATGTAGATAGGAAGAAGATAGTCATTCATGGCCAGGCAGTCCAGACTTGACCTCAGCTCCTCAGATGCCATGAAAGATTAAACCTTCTCTGAGGAGATTTCTGAAGATCTGCTTCTTCTGTCTAGACTTTGGCAGGGGATCTGTGAAATCTCCTACCTGCAACCATGATCAATTAAGATTTAATTGTGGTCTTAGCTCTCCCTAAGAGGCCCTCAATTTACAGAATAGGGATTTTTGAAAAGAAACTATTTAACCTCAAGACCATTTAGATATAAAACCAGCCATGCAAGAGAGGAGGGTTTACAGAGCATGACAGAAGAAAGATTGCAAAATGTGAAATGCCGCCATATGAAAGCTGCTGAACAGAAAAATCCTCCCAGTGCCTGTAGGAAGAGTTTTGTTTTGCAATGTGCCTGTGCCTCACAGGAGGCCTGCTGCCGGCCACTGAGCTGAATTTCACAAATAAGCTGACACGGCATTCCTTATCTGCAGTAAAGCTCAGTGTTGGCTGCAAAGGTCACCTTCACAAATGAACTTGCCCGGTGGAAAAAACCTCCTCCACGAGTAAATTAACAGGAAGAGCCTGAGCTTGTTTTCCAGTGTCCACTGTGAAGGCCACAAGTCAGGGCCATATGTACACTGGAAACAGCATGTGGAGCCATGTGACTAGGGAGTCATTTTTTTTTGTGATGAATTTACAAACACAGGATTTTTTTTTTCAGGCGGCTCTCTGATTTTTCACCTTGATTTTCAGTCAGCTGGTGATGTTCAACAACATGTTCTGTTAGGACCCTACAACAAAAGTCTGTCTTTCTTTTTGCATTAAACTGAATCATAGAGAAGCTGTTAGTTATCCTAACCCCAAGGATTTACAGTACAGTTCCCAGAGGATGCCATTTACTGTCCCTTGGAGCTGTAGATTCTTCGGAGAGGGGAGGGGAGGGGAGGGGAGGAATTCATTTGGAAGCGACCTTTGAAGAACATCAAATTCAACTGCATGACTTCTTCAGTGCTAAGCAAATCTTAAAGCATGGGGCATCAATCACCTCTCTAGGAAGCCTGTTCAAGTGCTTGACCACCATTACAGTAAATACATTTTTCCTAATGCCCAGTTTGAACCTCCTCTGGCACAGCTTTGTGCTGACCTTACTGCTCTGTACAACTGCCTGAAAGGAGGCTGCAGTGAGGTGGGGGTCGGCCTCTTCTCCCAGGTAACAGTGATAGGATGAGAGGTAACAGCCTCAAGCTGTGCCAGGGGAGGTTCATGTTGGACGTCAGGAAAAAATTATTTTCTGAGAGAGTGGTCAGGCATTGGAACAGGCTGCCCAGGGCGGTGGTGGATTCACCATCCCTAGAGGTGTTCAAGAAACGTGTAGATGTGGCACTCGGGGACATGATTTAGTTAGACTGGTGATGCTGGGTTGACGTTTGGACTAGATGATCTTAGAGGTCTTTTCGAACTGTAATGATTCTATGATTCTGTGATTCTTGCCCATCAAAAACAGACCAAGAAGGCCAAGAGTATGAAGTCTGGTGGAAGAGTCATTGAATGAGGGGGATATGAGTAAGAAGACCTATCAGTCACATGACAAGAGGATAAGGAAAATCACTGCTTGTTAGTATCCCTGAATTACAATATATTGTTGCTGGGAAAGAAGGATCTATGCTGGTTGCCTGCAAAGAGCTCATGCTCATTAGTACCAGTCTCTGGCTTTTGCTCCTCTGCAGCCACAGCCTGACCATGTTCCCACCCTGAACTAGTGGTGGCCCTAAAAAAGCTCTTCTAGGTATGGTTTGAATTGCCCCTCAAGGGCAGTGATGTTTTGACCTTTAAAGTAAGTCATGTATTTCACTGATCCTTCCCCACTTCACTTATCCTCATCCCACACCATCTTTCCAAACTGGTCTTCCTGCTGCTTCTGCTGTTGCTCCATGGCTTTGGCACACAGGGGAATGTTAGCGCTAGGGTTCCTGCAGTCTAAAATTATTGCCAGCATCTCTTGTCCAAAAAAAGAACATTCATAACATATGATATGGGCTAAGGGTTCAAAGAGTATTATAGAGAGTATGGAAAACCAGAATGCATGACATCAAGGGCTGAAGGATTGCTGCAGCTTGAACAGAAACAGAGGAACTTTGTCTACAGCCAAACAAAGCCAAGCAATGGGTAAAAGTCCTGGCTTACTGATTGCCAAATGTAAGACATTTGTTCCCCCTCAACCTTTAGATGTTAACCAAGCACTGCTAAACTGACTACAGTTAAACCACTGCAATGCATCAGGGATATTTTTATGTTAACAGATGTTCTTTACTAATGTGACTTTAAAAGTAACTGTAACTGCCAAATTCGTATTTGGCCAGTTACCATTCTTTTAAAAACTCAGGTGGGGTTCTGGTGAACATCTAATGGTCTATCAACTACTTCACGTCTTCTTAAAGGTGAAATTTTAATTTAAACATCTTATTTAATTAAAACATCTTATTAGTTTCACCCATTAGGTAATGCTACTTTAATCAGCACTGTTATTGCATATTACTTGAAGGGGACTGTAAATCACTACATGTGTTCCAGTAAAAGGACTTTCAAAAAAATCCTTAGCTAAACAGTCTGAAAATTCTGTTGGAAACAAACAGAAAAAGGAAAAAGGCATTTTATTTTGTATACATAATCATGGCTCTGAAAAAGCTCAATCAATTGCAAATGTTCAATCTCCAAAGTTCATTTCTTCAAACAGAAACATACATAAGACAAAGCCATATCTAATTACCATGTATAACATAAATATTGGGTTACCCAGAAGTTTTATTAATTATTTGACATAAAAGCAGAACTAGGCTTGGCAGTCAGGCAGAATTTGAGAGGCCTATATTGTACAATACAGCAAAAAAGAGGGCAAAAGAAAATAAAACTTAATTAGTGAGTGTAATGAAGGAAACAATGTTAACCTCTCCACTGTGAACCATCACAGACATTTCAACATAAAACATAAAATAGGAGAAATTTATAAATATTAGCNAAAAAAAAAAAAAAAAAAAAAAAAGGCATCCACAAACAAAAAGGCCTCTCAAAGTCAACATAGTACTACTCCTTACCATTGTCACAATGCAGTGACATTAACTGTGACAAGAGACACAGATCTCCCTTGCCTGACTTCGGTCTTCCTGACCCACGAAGGCCAGGGCTTGGCACACCCAGCCTGGCCAAGACCACGCCTGCGCCAGCTGACGGACCAGCCATGTTGCTAGTGCTCCTGCCAGCCATGTTTTACCCTTACCTCTGCAGATCTGAGTGGCTGCCTTGGTGCAAGGTAGTGGAGACTCAGACCCCAAACGCACTTTAACTGCCTGGGAAATGGACACCTTTCCAATGATGCCTTCACACGCTGCAATGGGATTCCCACTTGCTTTCAGGATCAAGGATCAAGATTTAGAAATCCCTGGCTTCAGTAGCAGTGCTCAGACTACTACACGCTATATGCACAGAGGCACAGAGACACCACTCCCATCAACTGCAGCTGACAGCAGAGCACTCTTTCATGGCCAATCATCACCTGCCATTTTCAGCTTTTCCCTCTCAGTTCCTCTCACACTCATTCAAACACAGCTGTTTTGAGCCTGACAAAACCAGCCACAAGGCATCATCATGGACTTCATGCAGTCCTGCCAGACACTACCTGAAAGTTAATTCCTTGAGGAGCATTCCCCTTGCATCAAGGCACTTCAGCTCCCTATTGTCCACCCTCTCCCACCCAAGTGCCACTGTTTTCACCAGTCAGGCTTTCCTGGCAAGACTGAAGAATAATGCTGATTGTGAAGTTCTGGATGTGAGAGAGGGAAATTTGAACAGATTTGATAAGAGGCGGTATTTCAGAAAGGCTTTCCTGGCAGTAATCTCAGGCTGCAGTACCAGCCTCCTTTGCCAGCTGCCACAATGCTGTGAGAGTGTTTCACAAAATCCAGGTTCTGATTCTTCTGCAGATTCACATGAATAAGAGGGCAACCTATGTGTTACAGGACATGCATTACTAACTTAGCGGCGGATCATGGCAGATGAGAAAAAAACAAGCATTTCAAAGGGGAGCCAGTGAAATCTCATACAGGACACATATAAGAACTGTCTAACAAAGATGGCCCTTACCCCTTGGCCCCCTTGCATCCATTTTGGGGTTGTGGATGCGAGACAACTGCCAGGACATCCCATGGGACCATAGCCATCAGATGGGCTGAACCAGAATACACCCCAAGGGGCATCCAGTAAAGCAGTACAATTAGGCAGAGGTATAATGCCTCCAGAATTACTGAAATTTGGGGCCATGTTCTAACAGGGCTGCAGTGCTGTTCCTAGTGTTCTTTCCCAGTTCCAGGGTACATGGAGGCCTACTCACTGCACTCATCAAATTTCAGTCTGCTGCTTACACCACCTTGCTCACTGTGTTTCTGCATGCAGTGAAAATATTGTTGTCGTTGTTGTTATTATTATGCACTGGAGGTCTGAGTCAGAAGGAGAAGCCTCCTGAGTGCTGTGCTTTGTACCAGCTATGCTGAAAAATGCTATTTACTATAAGAAGCTTACAACCCATTTGTGCCAATGCGGAGCACTGCGCTCCCTGGCCATGGCCTGACCACAAGTCAGGCACGAAATGTCACTTTGTACCCCTCAGATAGCTGCATTTCAGAGATGGAATTACTTCTTTCTCACTACATAAACTCAGAAATTTAGGGTTATACGAAAAATGTAACAATAACAACAAAAAACCAATGTCTTTCCCATTTTCAATTATATGGCAATTTTAAAGCTGTTATCTCAGGTCCTGCTAGGCATACAGCTAGTGCTCTGATGCAGTGAAGAATTATTTCTAGCCCCATAGGGTATGGATGTATATGGGGACCTTAAATTAATCAAGGATTCAGGACTAAACTTTTTTTTTTTTTCCCAGGCCCTAGGCCAATTTTATAACTGAGGAGAAAAGGTAAATATTTCCTTTATTTTTGTTTTTCTTTCTGGCAGGCTATGTAGAAAATCTAGCAGCTGTTTGAAGATGGCCAGAGGCTTGTAATGGTGGTAGCATTTTGTCGTGGGGGATGTGGAGAGCGCGCAGGGATGATTAACACATGGACATCTACACATGTATAGACACACAGATGGGTACAGAGCATGGGAGAGACTGTACCATGGTGAATGCTGTTTTGAAAGCACTAAGTATTGATTTTTAAAGCACTGAGTAATCACCAGCTCGCAAGGAAATTGAGGAATCCTAACCCAGAAACGAAAACCTTGGACAAGTTTGCCAGGACAGCAAGAAGTGTTTCTGCTTGCTTTGCCATCCCTTTCTAATTACAGTTTTCAGACTGGTTACAGATCTATCTCTACAGTTTGAAAATTTGCTTAGGGACTGTAACTTAGAGCTATTCGTTGCAACAATTCAGCGTTACTGGAGAGAAATGGAGGCTTAATGCATGAAGGTGCATGCCGTGGTGACAGCCGGGTTGGAGTTATGGAACTGAAGTATTTCATACAGGGCACGCTGTCAGGCACACCATGGGACCTGCTTCTCTAAATTTTTTTTGATTTGATTTAACAGCCAATTGCCACTCTGGAATATATGCTGACAATGCCTGAGGATTTATTATGTAGTTTCCATTCTCCTCTGCAGCTGAAGTTGTCATTTTTCACAGATGAGCGAAAGGAGTTTTGAGTAACTCCAGTTAGGACCTTAGTTCAGGATAAAATATCGTCTTCTATGAGGCCTATACTGGAGTTTCCTCAGTGGGCAACCTGTGGTTTACCCCTGCTTGGCATTGACCACTCAGCTGAAAAAAGAAAAAAATGGAGGTTGGGATGGGACGGAAGGAAAATCACACTCAGCAGTGCTAAGGTTCAGAGCTGAAAAAGGTTTTTCTACAAAGCAGAAAATGAAGCAAGGGCTGATTCCTGGGTTGCTCAGCACTCTGGCCACAATCCCATAAAGCACTCAACATTAAGCACGCTCTGGAGAGTGACATGGGGAATAACCTGAGAACTACGTACCCTGTAGGATCAAGCTCCAAATGGGGACCAGATATAAAGCAGATGGTAGTATGTTAGCTTGCTGTATTAGCAAGCTCTTTGGCTTGTATTTTAATCCCTTTCTCTTATTTTCTCCTTCCCTGCTTTTCCCTTTCTATAAAATAATCTATACATGCACTGGGAGAGCAGGGCAATGCACTGGCACTTGCCAATGTCCCGTTTTCACAAGTGTGAAGTTAAAGCAGGCACTGGGAAAACAGCTGCTTGATTGTAACACAGATTCTGTTTCATCAGCAGTGTTTGGACAAGGACCATCAGGAGTTCAGAGCTGCTGATGAAAGGAGGAAAATGCTGACTGTCTTCTAGCGAGTTCGCCAAGCACATGGAGCGGGTGTGTCAACAGCGTGCCACCATGTTAGAGAGCACCCATGCCTGCACCAGCGGTTATTCCAGTGCCTTGGATTTTTTTGGGTGGGGAGGCAGGATGGTTGACTGGGGACAAAAGGAGATAGCTGTCTGCCAGCTCATATATTGGGTTCAAATTGATGTAAGACTCCTGCACCCACTGAGGTCAGCTGCCAGAAGGCAGTGAGAAGAAACTAAAATCCTAGCTGCTTTTTTTTTTTTTTTTTTTTTTTTTTTTTTTTGACAAGCTCCTGGCTTTCTACTTTTTCCTTTCCAGCACAATGGCAGCTATCTGCAGAACTTCCTCAGACCTGTGATTTGTGCAGTGGCCAACTTTTGTGTGGATGTTTTTGAAACTGAGCACTGCCCAACTGGGAGCAGCCTTCACTGGAGACAGAGCCGCTCTCCCGCAAGCAGCCAGCACAGGACATGCTCTGCTTCTGCACTGCCAGCACTGCTGGCTCTCAAGACACAGCCGTCCAGGCTCAAGTCCGAGCCTCAGATCCTGATTACAGCCAGTTGGCCAGCGGCCAGGCAGGTTTGGGGTATTTCTTCTGCACAGGCTTGCAGCCATCACTTGTGCTGGAGCTGTGCATGCTTGTGGGCTGTACAGTGAGACTCCGGAGGAAATTTCTGCGATCATTTTAGCATTCAGACAACTGGAAAAGGAGCTGGCAGAGGCTCCAGGGCCTTTGCTCTCATGACTGCATTAATCTTCTGGCCTTGGAGAGAAATCCTGAATGAACTTAGCACATGTTCTCAAACAGCCTTCTTTCCCTGAGATGTTTGTACTGTGGATCTTGTGCTGATAAAAGATTATGCTAGTGAAAGGCTAATATGAATCAAACATCTTTGTAGATGACATACCCTAATCATTTGAGCAAGGATGCCTGATCCTGTGTTGACACCTAAGAAGCCGACAGTAACTACTATAGCCCAGAACTTTTGAGATATGTGGATGAAAAAAACTGTTTTTTTCCTGTCTTAAAAGACTGTGGTGGGGAGAGGAAGAAAACATTAATACTTCTTTGTTTTTCCATACCTAGTATCATCCCCAAAAATTACTTTCTCAGGAGTAGTTAATGGAGGTTTTTTCTCCAGAGGAAAGATTTTCAGATACGTCTCATTGTAAGGACTTAGAGAAATAACATCACTGTTACTGCTAGAAAAGTTCCTGTGTGGCAACTGTTCCACATTAGCTATCCTGACGGTTTAGACCATGGCAAATGTGACATAATTCAAAGTTATTCTGCCGTGAAAGACGTAAAAGCTTAGCTAAGTTACTATTTGCGCCATGTTAAGAGCAGGTCCCTGGACAGTTACAAAATCTCACATTGTTAGTAGTAGCTTGTTAAGTCACTGTGACTTGCTTGCATTTCTGAGCCCTAACTGACTAAGTAGTTGGAGGTCTCTGGCCACCAAACAGCACCTGTGCCATTGGTGGGAATCTGGCAACAATTTATTATCAAATATGGAACAAAAAGAAACTAAGCCATTTTCTACATGTGATCTGCTTATTCTGCTAAAGTTTCTTCCAGAAAACACTACCATAATGTAGCTGTCCCAGCTCTAGGAGGTACATGAGGCTGTGGGCAGGTATTTTGCTTGTTTTTCCTACACTTTGTGCTCATATATCTGCCATAGGCAGAGCTACAGTGAGGACAGCCAGGGCTGGGAGATGGGTCAGGCGGACACCAAGTCATTCCATGGCACATCCCACAGTCAGACTTAGATGTCACATGAGTCTGTCTTTCCTGAGCAACTGGACAACACAATTGATTCCCCCAGGTGTCCAACCATGACAAAAGGACAATTCAACCCAATGTGCTAAAGAATATGAATAAAGAATGTATGAATCAGGCCCAGCAAACACTGCAGAAAACACAGGATGACTGCCACTAAGTATAGGCTTATGACAAAGTTTGTGTCCAACAAAAACTAAACAACTACAGCAACTAAACTGAATCACAAAATTGCTCATTATTTATCTTGCTATTAGGATTAAAAACAGCTCATCCATCAAAACGTGTTCAAAGAGCTCCAAATTAAAGCAAGTCAGAAAACTTTGTATGGTATAGACAGTACAAGTGTACAAGTTAGGAATTTCCACCAAAGGTATTATCTGATGAGTTTCTTCAGGCAAAATAAACTAATTTCATTTTCATTAGACAAACACTGGATTGTAGCACGAGGTCACAGCTAACCAAGAAGCTGCTTTCTTATCATAATTTCCAAGGAAACAGCACTTTCCGATTTACATATTGTATAGGATAGTAGTCAGAACTCAAACACAGTGCAATAAATCACTTGACCGTAGGCATTTAAAGGGTTACATAAAATAAGTGTACAGACTTAACTGTTTCAAAAAAATATTCCCATCCAATCTAGTATATGGAATGTGTATTTTCTTACGCTTTCTTTGTTGAAAAGCCTGGTGACATCAGTGTGTTTCAGTTACTTGTTCAGTCTTCTGAGTAACTGCTCTGATTTCAACAATCGGTATTTAATATTCTAGACACAAAATTTATTTTCCATATCATCCAATTACAAAACTTTTCAACAGCTTTGCTTCCAACAATTGCATGATCAAATCAGTAATTTAAATCAAGAGCCACATCCAAACAACATGTTGAAGTCAAGTTTCATTTAAAATGATCTTCAACTAAAGAAATTTGCATGATCTTCCATCTACTCTCAACATGCATTTTTATCCATAACCTCATTGCTTGGTACTGGAAGAGTGCACTTACCAAAATCTCTTCCAATGCTGTCAAACATGTCTCTTTTTCAAAGATTTACTAGCTAAATTTTTGTTGATGATAAGACAAATGCAAAACATGAAACTCACCCTCGTACCAACAGCATTAAAATGAATGCACAGTTATCATAAAAGTAGATTTTAGATGGTTTTGTCTTACTTATGTAGTTCCTAGTTCATTAAGTAATAACCACGTACTCTTCAGTTTTGAGATTTTTCTTTGGTTCTTTCAGATTCTTTTACTGATTAGAGGATTCCTTGGTTAGGCAGATGATTGGTTGTTGTATTATTTTATCTTTACATAAACGACATATTCCAAAAATATGAATAGGAGGATATAAATCTCCACCAGTCTTCTCAACTTAGCCACCGAAAAATCTTATTTCCATCCATTTAAACAGATGACTATGGTCATAATCAATTCAATGAATTCTCCCTAGGAGGTAAAACGTCAACTACAAAGACCAAAATAAGCTCCTAGTTCTAAAACTCTATAGGAATTATTGCAAAACCTCAAAAGAGCAACTCATCAAAAGTCAATAGTGATGCAAAAAGCACAGAATACCACAGGTAGAAAAATCCCACAGCTTGATACTTACAGAATTTCTTAACAATCTAGCCACTTCTTTCCAGTTGCTGGCCAGAGGATAGCTGTGTATGAGGCAGAAACACAGAGAATACATCCTTTGTTACCTGTCCACTTGGCTATTTGAAGCCTGCTAAAGAGCAAACTTCTCAGCAGTTACACAATGACAAAATAATGTGAAGGAAAAACACATACATGATTTTGCGTCAGCTCTTTTGCTTTCTGCAGAACAATTCCCATGAAGACGGTAATGCAGAATATTCTTTGCTGTTAGCTTTGCCTAGTTTGAGCTTTTATAGCTGCTTGGAGATCCACATCATTGTATTTGATTTCAGCTAATCAAGCATACAAATGAACAGGAATGCAGACACACAGCACTGTAAAAAACACAGAAGGAAGTTTTTTCAAACAAAATCCCTTTATTAGGCAGTGGTTCCAGTGATGCAATCAGAATAGGAAGGAAAGTCTGTGCTGCTTCATTGTTTTGTTTGGATTTTGGGGTCCAGTGCTAACTTGTGATAATATTTCCATTCGTAAGTATATTTCTCTGAGGGCAATCCAAAAAAGTGTCTATTATGAGTCTAAGAGGAAAAAAAATCTCATTAAACTTACTAACTTTTTCCATTATGAATGACCATTACAGAATTGCCCCAGTCTATTATCTTTCCTGTGTAGTTCAGTAGCTTTTGTCTGAAGTTTATTGTTTTTCATCAAAGTCCTACATATTCACAAAGTCGGTTCATCAGCACTGTAATTACAGAGATGTAACTTCCATAACTTACTCATTCCTGTGAGGAATTTTAGAGTTTTAAATAGGAGAACGAAATGAATAGCACCAACAACCAAAAAGAAGCACTACAACGTACATCAAGATTGTGGAGTTGATTGCAGATTACTAACATTTACATCTTGAGAGACAATCCCAAAGCCTACTGCAGCCAAGAGGAGTTTTGGAGCTAACCTTAAATGTTGTAAAATGTCAACTACATTAGTAATCCACAGATTCAACTCTCTGTAACCCCCACAGTTCAACAGTTAAAACAAACACGTCCTCTCTACAGGCATGACTTATCTGATTGGCTAAGCACATCACGTAATTCTAAACAGGATTTTCCAAGTGGCACGTACAGAACACTGCATCATCTCTCTGGCTTTAGGTAGCATGGATTAAATCTTGGAAAGGCCAATGGTGGCAGAAATGTTCGCTTAAGCAAACAGGATTTTTCCAAATCATAAAATGTACAGCAGCAGTTTTGTAAAGTGAGCAAATTCTTTTCCTCACATGTAAAATTGATACTGAAGATCAAGAAGTTTCATCCTCTTCTGTAAGAATATGTCACTCCTCTCAGCATATGTAAGCATGAAAGTTCATTGTTTATCCTTAAGACCTACTCATTGCTTTGAAATTATCTTCAGAGGATGCTAAATTTGGTGTGCTGTAACCACATTATAGGCCATTACTCATTATATGGGCTGTCAACAGTGATGGAAAAGTGGTATAAAGTTAAGATTTTAACTAATATAGATCACAGAAAAGCACAGAAAAATAAATACTGAGCTTATTATCTTCAGCTATACCAGTTGCTTAAGTATATTGACGTCAGAGAATGCTGTAAGGCCCTGCAAAGATGCCCAAAGCCATAAATAACAGCTTTCTGTAAAGATATCAAAACTCTCTCCACTACCTCTTATCCTCCTGGTTGTTTCTGGTACCTGATGCAAACTGCTTTAGTTAATCCCAGAGATGAATCCAGCAAGAAATTTAAATGTATTCAAAGTCTCCAGAGACTGCCCATCAAATTTTGCTGGCACTGCTACACCCAGTGAAGCTGTGGGATGTGGCTCTCTGCGGAGTTTAGGGTAGTCCCATAAACGCATATATACCATTTCAGTGTTTGGTTTATTTCTATTAAAACAGTTGCACAGCCTGAGGTCCCCGTTGGGCTGGATAAACTGTAAGGTCTATCCCACTGAAGGAAACTCATCACCAATACTCTCAAAGGAGGTAACTTAATCTAGCCATCCACTACTGATACAATTAGGAATGCACTTTGTCAGCCTTTGAAGGTTTAACTACAGCTGGCTGGGTTTGAGGCAGTCTCAGAAACCAATCTGTTCTTAGTAACACCATCACACACAGAATTACAGACATACTTCCAGCAGATATACCCGGCTAACTGCTGAATGATGTTTTTCCACCCCCTTATGCAGTAGTCAATGCCTGTTTTAGCATAGCTGCAGCCCTGGATTAATGCCTTGAAATGAATCAGAAACCATGTTCATGGACAGCTCAAGAAAAAAGGTTATGAACCTTATTTACAGTGCTTGAATATGTCTCAATTCAACCTGTGAACATCACCATACTCCCGATCCAGCAGACGAGATTTAATTAGAACAGAGATTCTGAAGGATAGTCAGACGCTGACTGGCCTATCTATTGTTTAAGAAATGAACGATATTTCATGCCCTATTCCCTAGGAAAATCAGATCTCTACTCTTTGCACAGGTTGGATAAATCGGGGGAAAATATAACCTAATAAAAATTCAAAATCTTCTTAAAATTTATTCATCAGGACTAGTTCTGGCTCCCTGCTGTACCCATGACTCTCCTGCTGGAGTCTGCCCAGATTCAGGTGATGAATTTTATATACCTGCACAGGATTGTCATTAAGCGTTGCTAAGTGGATATCACAAGCACCTCTCCTTTTTCTTGTGTTTTGCTGTGGTAGGAATCTGATTTGCACAAATGAATAAGATGTTCTGTTATGGTTCAAGTAAGTTAGAAAAAGTTTCCCCTCCAGTCTGCAAAATATTTGAGAAAAATGCAGCATAGCTTTTCACCTATTTACTTCAAGCATTTAGCCCTGAAAATAGCCAGCCTAACCTATTAATCAGCAGACTGGCCTGTTCAGAAAAACATACCCTATTTTTTCTTATCAGTCCTGAAGCACTAGTCTAAACACTTTGAATTCCAGCCTCCAGCGCTGTGCCAGCAGGCTGGACGCAGGAGGGTCAGAAGCCGTACAGCTGAGGCAGCGTGGTGCTGCACCCATGCACTGGCGTGGGTACAGTGCTGTGCCAACGCAGCTATGCAGGCCCTGGATGGGATAAAGCGGGGCTGGATTTCCTTGCAGCCACTCCATAAAAAGATATCTTGAATTCCTATGGTGAAATCATTATGTGATAATTCACTAAGTCTATGGATTTATTACCTCGCTGATAAACCTTATGGTGTCAGAGAACTTTTTGACTTTTTCACCGCTTTACTTTTTTCTTTTTATCCTGTAATACTGATTTTTGACAGGTATCAAAATACTGGCATCACCCAGAGAACACAAATTTCAGTGTCCTGTGTCTGGTGGCAACAAAAAAGGGCTGTGAATTAAATAAAAAACACTATACCACTTTCTTGCTTCAGCAAGTCCCTGTGTAAGTAGGAGAAGTTTAACCCTGAAAAGTAAAATTTACTGTATCTTCTAGAATTCTTAATAGCACTAACACTTTTAATTATAGGCACTCTCATTACCCACATGAACATCATACCTCATGTTTGAATTTGGAAGGAGAAAATGGGCCTCAAAGGACATCCTATGACAATGAGCTCCCAGGATGAATGGGAGATTACTTGCAACCACAGTGACTCATTGCTGCATGGCACGTAACATAATTAACTGCAGATCTACTTGTGCTCAGTATAGACTGAGACAAGCTGGTTTGGTTTGCATGGTCTTACTGCATTGCTGAGAGTGGTGGCATAGCTATCTTCAGTTCTGCCTTATAAAAAAAATCTTAGTTAAAAAAAGCCGTAAGAACTGGAGTACATTAAGGTTGCAATGCCTCTTGACCACAAAAAACAGCTGCAGAGTCAGTGTCCCTCCCCAAAATCTGTGGTTTACTTCCTAAATACAGAACATGAAGGTTCTGGATGCCGAAGAAGGCTTTTCAGAAACAGACATAGAAGTTTCATTTGTTTGTTTATTTTTATTTGCCAATCTTTGTCAGAAGCAACAGATGGCTTGAAGAAATACGTTTGAAGAAGATTCAAGTTAATTTTTGATTTGTGGGCAATGCAATTCTAATGCTTGCCATATATTTTGTGAATTGCCAGTGACACATGGGTACCCTTAATCTTCACACTCCTTCTATAGACTTGTGAATACGTACGTACCCAAGTAAGTATAAAGTAACACTTCCAGAAACCTCACACTTTCAGTAATGTTATCCTTAATATCTCATAGTTTAACCACTTTTACTAATTAAAAGAGAGGAGGGAAGCAAGCAAGCAAGCAAGGCAGCAGTAAAGGATTGCCGCAGATCATTGAGATTATGGGGAAATGCACCCTCTGAGTGGAAGATGCATTACACAAGGTATATGCAATTTTTCCAGCAGGAGACTAAAGACTGACACATACTTAAAAGAACTCTCTCCTGGACTTGGCCAGCTGTCCTTGCTTCCTTCTGCTCATCCTCTCTCCAAAAGTGAGCACTTTCAATGTGAAATCCTGCTGCTGGCTGAGTACAAAGGCTTCCCTTGTCTCTGTTCATCAGGATAAGCTTGCTGTTTCCTTTCACTTCCTTGCACATGCATGATCTGGGCACCATCTGGCCTAGAAATGGACAAGGAAAGCCAAGCCTGCAAAACATCTTCAGAGAATGCCCTAGGCACCCAAGCTTCATGTTTCACCTTTAACTGCAGCACAGATTTTATATTTACCTCCATTACATCCAGACAAACGTTTAGAACTTGAGTTTTCAGTGTATGTCAATAACAGAGGGAATTATTGCAAAACGAAGACAGGTCTAGTCACTATGTTTTAATTACCTAAGACTTCATATTGATGTCTTATTCAGCAAGAAACCTATTAAATAGGAAGTCAGCCTGAGCTGAGAGAAGAGATGACATAATCAGATCACTCAGTGTCTGTAAGCAAAATTATTGACAACAAATTTGAGTTCTGCTGGCTTGATCCCATTTCCAGTGAATTCAAAGCTAAAACTTCTATTGGTTGTACATTTCTTCAGTACACATTAACTCAGTCACTGTGGATTAGTAAAGCTTACATCCCAAATTATGTTTCACTGTAGGATTTATTCTTGAACTTTTATTGAAGAAGAATATATAAAAACCAGAACATTCCAAGTTAGAGTGAATGCTACAGCTATCTTGCTCTCATGCAAAGTTAACATTAAAAAGGATCTGACATCCTCACTTTTAAGTTCCCTCTTGACCAGTAGGTATGATCACCACTGTGACAGAAAATAATCCTAGATGATATTTTGTTCTGTGCCTTTATTAGCCAGAGGAAGCAAAATTTATGGGGAGGAGGTTCTCCATTTCCTCCCCTACAGTTTGCACAGACTAACCCAAAGACTGGGTAACTGCAGACTCACTGATGTGCAGAACTGAGCAAGAAACATGGTACTTAGTGAGTTAAATCCAAGCCTTGCAGAAATTTGTTCTTCCCTCTCCAGATCTGTCCATTGGAAGCTAGTATTTTTCCGATTAGCTGTAGTAAAATATGAGGACTTACAGCTCCTTCCATCTGTGGTAGCAAACTGTGAGAATGACCTGCTGCCTGATGTCCCGAGGTTGGGATCACAGCTGTTGGAAACAGAGCTCCCCAGCTTGCCTCTTGCTGTACTTGGTCTTTCAGCTGGTAAATGATGTCAACCCAGTTGGACTTCTGCATCCAATACAGTTTTTCAGTACACACTCTCTTCTGTCTCTCTGTACTGGCAGGGCTCTTCTACCCTCCACATTAAGATTTATGGTCATTACTTTGCTCACTATATGCTCAGAGCAACTCCTACAGCAAGAGATGATATAAATGGCTTGTCTAGTCCTCAGGTGGAAATGCAGTAATGACAACACTTAGTAGCAGAGACTTCTGTCTCTCCTTTGTTCAGCCTTTTTCTGTTTAAACCTCCAGCATATGTCCATCCTACACTGGATGTTTTCACACATCTGAAAATCCCACAGGCTCCCAGTAGCCAACTATTACACAAAGCATCCTAAATAAGAAAACATAGCTGCCTTCAAATGAACAAGCTGATAACAGGCTCCCTACTCCAGTGTTTGTTCCACTCTCTTTCCTCAGAGACCAGTGTGTGGAAAGTTAACAGACACAGGCAGGGGAGGCAGAAATGAATTACAGAGCTGAGGGATCCTTCACAGAGCATCAGTCTTTCCCTTGCATTAATTACCAGGGATGCCAACTCGAGCACTTCTGCTGACCTCAGCTAAAGCAGTCCTTCAGTGTAATGGGGGCTCTTTTTCAAACAACCAGTCTTTTAAATCATTTCAAGTTTGACTTCAAAATCACCACCTTAAATGTCTTTTGGAAACCTCCTGCTGTATGTCTCTGGTGTAGCTTGGGGCTCAACTGTAAATGGTCCCACCACACAACATCCTTTGCTAGAGGTTTCTTTTCTCACTCCTTTTATTTGCACACAAGAGGAGAATCAGATTCTCCTCCTTTCCTTTTCTTCCCTCTTCCTTCCATTCCCTTGTTCTCTCTCTTTTTTTTTTTTGTCTCTCTTCAGAGTCCCCCATACACACAGCAGGACTTGGAGAACAGCAATCGAGACTGTTGCCACAGGGAGACAAAGAAGGAGGCCAGCAAATGGGCCAACGATCCAGAGAGGACACCTGGCTTCAGTCATCACCGTGGGACACGACCCTGGCCACTCTTCTCCAGGTTCTTCTTTCCAGGCACCCCCACGGCAGTACCTGAGGGCTGCACAGGGCACAGCCCCAGCCAGACGGCAGACGTGCTGCCTGCCAGCCGCAGCAAAGCACCGCAGAGCGGCTGCTCGTACTGTGGTTAGCCAAATCCAGGATGTTAACTTGATCGCTTGCTGTGGATACTCAGCACTATTTCAGGATGTGATTCTATATTTGTACAGGGCTAACCAGATGCTTTTCAGATACTGTCCCACCTAGGACTTTTACTAGTACTCCATAATTGTGTCTTGCAGTTCCCGCTGCTGCACATTTTCCACACATTTACACTGAATTATTTTGATCTCCTGTGCAAAAATAACACCTTGCAATTCTTACTTCCTGGCTGTTTGCTATGCCAGTGCTGTCAGTGTGCCAGATGCAATCTGAAGGTGTCTGTGTAGGGCACGTGGGGCTCTCAGGTCTTATGTTTTTTGGAGGCAGCTCCAGCCCTCGTGTAATCAGAGATAAGTGACTTAGTTAAAAATGAATGGGGCAGCTGGCTAAATGCTCAACCAAACAAAATGATCAAAGGGACAGTGCCAGATGTTTTCCATCAGCCCTGCATATGGAGGGTACCAGGGAGAGCAGCAGGAGCACCAAACTAAAAAGAAACCAGAGAAGCCAACTTTAGTTTCAACCATAACATGAGGAACTGGCTATAAATACTACATTCCTCTGTGAGGCTCCCAGAGGACATTCTGTAGGTATTTCTAAAACCTACAGGAAAAGCGTGTCTACTATTGTCTGATTTATTTATACGCATCCTCCTGCTGAATGTTTTATTAAGAATTATCATTCCCAACATCTATAAAAAGTATACTATTAAAATCACATTTTAGGAAGCTGCTGGAAATTATAAAAAGTCTTCATTTTTCCACAAAACCTACTTTTTGTCCAGCCTGTGCCAGTACAATATTTTCCTAGACTACTGTTATGCAGTTTTCTTTTACCACTTTTAGTACATTTTAACATTTTAATTTTACAGGTTTTGAGTCCAAGCTGCTGCAAGAGGCCCAGCCATTTCAAGATCCACTGTGGAAAAGGGGCCAGCTTTTTATTTTTGTATTCTGGGGAAGTTTATGGTAGAGTGAGATAAACATCCAAAATAGTTAAGGTTGTTTATCCTGCATCACTTAGAAGACATTCCTGACATCACTTGTATACAGCTGAGCAGGGGAGCTGCTCAATCAGCCTGACAGAAATTAAACCCAGATCACCCAGCCTCAGGGCATACAGACCTTACTACAGTGTGATAAAATCTGCTTCTGTTGGGAAGAAACCCGAACTGCTCTTGCAGTTCCTCTTGTCACAAGCCAAATTTTGGTGGATAAGGGCTTCTCCTCTAGTTTTATTCCTTCCAGAGACACAGCCATTATTTCAGGGCATTCTACCTCACCCTAACATCTCTGTAGTGTCTTGGGGCTAGCAGGAGAGGATAAACACTGCAGAAGGACCTGGTGCCATGCTTGTCCAAAGTAATGACTTTAACTACCGGTCCCAAGTCTACAAGTCCTAGACTGGTAGAGCAGGGATCCTTGAAGCCGTCAGCAGGTAATTCAAGGCAACATAGAAACTTCAGAAACTCTTCCTGTTCTTTTTTCAGTCTCCAGTCCAGTGATGCCTGCCTGAAAGCCACTCCCTGCAGCAGGGGGAGGGAGACATGGCGAACATGAAGAGATTGGACAGGCATTTCCTGGAAACAACTGGAAGGGACAGACTTTCCCTTGCCTAGGAGAGAAGCTAAGCAGGGGTCCTGCTGTGTTGCTCAGTGGTGCTGAAATCCACTTTGACCTTTACCCATGTAGCATGTGCATAGGTGTGGTAGTATATATATACACTCTTCGCATGATTATTTATTAGAAAGATGTTTATTCCATAAATAAACAGCTCCATGTCCCCTTTGAATCTGCTCTAAACCCATTCTGCAGGAACAAATCCTGTTAACATTCCTTTTATTTCCTCTGATTCTGATCTCATGCACATACAATCTTAAGCCACTCACTGCAATAGAAATATTTGTCACTTGCAGTGCAGGATGAGTTCTTTGCTGGTAGATATATCAGTAACAAACGGGCTGAGGAACTCACTAACTCTCATATTTGAGTGAAGAAAAGCTTGAGCATGACTCACTCAGGAATGCTTTGTACTCCTCTAATTGCATAATTACCTTAGAGGGCTCACTGGCCATTTGGTGTAGAGGTCATCCCTGTTTCCTCTGAGCACAGGAATAACTCCTCCTAGCTTTCTCACTTCTAGCAAGCAGGATAAAAAGGAGATGTGGTGAAGACATATGGCTGTGGCACCATTTCTATATAATCTGGGAGCAGTATTTGTCTATAGCAACAAAGCCCTTCATTCTCTAAAGTGAGGATGGAAAAGGTGACCAGTGCTTAACATAAATCATCACTTTCAACTTTGCATTGGGACAGTGTCTATATTGAAAGGGGTAGTGCAATATTCTGAAGTGTTTGGTACTGGTACTTGTGGCATTTGAGCTCTACTAAAGGGGACTGAAAACCGGTGAGAAGAATGCCACAAGCACAGGAGCCTTCCCCACTGTACTCATATGCTGTAGAATTAGACTAATAATGAAAGAAAGCAGAGACTACCTAATATCTATTTCTCAAAAGCAATACATTAAAACGGAGACGAACAATATGAATGCTGTAGACAATTGTGATCATGTAAAGCAGTTGACAAGAAAAGTGAAGGGACCTAAACGTCACATGAGAAAAGTGGAGAAATTAACTTGCTAGGATGGAGAACTCTCCTGCACAGCTAACAGTGTCAGCAGTGCAGTTTTCAGAGCTCGTCCCATTTGTGGAACTCGTGAAGTAAGTCTGTGAGTGGAAAAAAAGAACGATAGCAACAAATGATATAGATAGCTGAGGAGGAGTTATTTAAATATAGCTATCTTTAGTCTCCCTAAAGCTCTCTTGTTTTGCAGAATGGCTGGAATTTGTGGTGCCTCTTCTTAACCTTTTTATTAATGCTACACAACAGTAAATTTGGAAGCTAGAATTCTCCCTTGCAGATCAGTGACGGTATCACCATGTAGTGAAATTTTCATCCTTCCCTCCCATTTGTTACACCTATGAAGTTACTATCCATCTTTGCACACTGGTGTATCTTCCACCCAGAGCAGCTAAAGCACATCTCCTGTCCTCATTACAGTTCACCACCAATATCACCTGATCTATAACTGGGCAGATACACTCTCCTGATGAAAACACTTGTGGTTGCTATATTTTGTGTTGATGCTAATGCTGCACAGGTAAGTTTTAGACATGCACACTGGATGTCTACCTGATCGGCCCTTCAAGAGTTGTTGATGGATGGGAAGCCAAGTGGTCTGATGTTTATTTGTGTAAACTTTTGTGCCCAGGGGCTTCTGAGCTGCATACTTGGGTTGGCAAGAATATTTAAGATGGCTCATTTATTTTACGGTTTGTGATAGGTACCTAAATCTTTTTTTNNTTTTTTTTTTTTTTTTTTTTTTTTTAAATTAGGGCTTCTTTAATTAGTGGGAAGCAGAGCAATTTAATGCCAACAGAGGCTGCATTAGCTTCCTCTTCTGTGAGAAACCTCTGCTTAGAGGGTTCCCAAAGTGAAAGTGTTTGCAAGAGAAAACATAGCTGGAAGAGGTCATATCCAAGCCCGGATCTTGTAAGTGGAGTTGTTCTTCTGATATGAATGGAACATCACTCCAAAGCTAGAGACATGCTTTGGGGAGGTGAAAGAAAATGAAAGATTTTGATCTGTAAGCTGAGAGAGAACTGACCAGCAGTTCTCAAACCAAAGGCAAAAACCTAAGGCTGATTCTGTTCTTACAGATATATATCTCAAGTATAGACTTTGTTAGAGCTACAGCTAACTAATACCAACAGAATTCAGAGGATAGTCAGGCTCTGGGTCCTACCTGTTTCTGTTATCAAACAAAAACAGACAACATTTCTGTTTGCTGCATGCTTTTTCAAATCATTCTGCTAGAGTTGAAGAACTGCATGCTGTAGCATGGGTGGCTGCCCTGGGGATCAGGGAACACCAGAGTCTATAGCAAACCTTCCTCCATTAGGATGGTGGCAGGGGAAACTATACAGAAAACACAGTCCAGGAAAGAGTTCTTAGAAGAAGAAGTGGGGATTAAGCAAGAGCCTATTCTACCATTTGTTAAAATACTCAGTGCATTTGCCTTCATGGACTCTACATTCCACAGGACTGCATGCTGGGTTAATAAAATCCCTCTCCTTAACAGCCTTGGAAAACTCAGATGGTCACTGACTGCCCATATGGCAGAATTTGGCAGTTGCTGTTAGACAGCTGCAGGAAGCTGAAGACAGGAAAGGGGAGACAGCACCAAAATCTTGTGGACACACATACACAGAGAGACGCATGGCTTTGCCTCATGGCAGGAGTTTCCAAAATATGTTTCCCATCAAAATGCCAAAATCCTTTTTTTTTTTTTTTTTTTTTTTTTTTTTTTTTCCTTCCTTCTTCTTTCAGGAACTGCAATTTGCACTTCTGCTTCTTTTAGGTGATGTGCATGTGATTTAAATCCTCATACATCGTGGGCTTAAGTTTGAAGGGCATTTTAAAACAATGAGCACACCTTCCAGAAACACAGCAAAACACCACATTTCCGTTGCTCACAGGGTTAAAAGGAGGCTCAGTTTAGCATTCTTCCTTGGGGAAGAAATGACATGTTCCCCACTAACTCAATGCCAAACCACTGCTCTCTGATTTGAGTAACAAATGCCATTCTGACTGCGTCTAAAAGCCCAGTCTCTGTTTCTTTTCTTAACTTGAAATTGTGCATTTTGGTATTGCTCTCAAACAACAGTTTAACAGAACAAAGGAGTTATCTTTATGAGACAGCCAGGGAAATACACAAAGAACAGGAAGATGCAGCTAAACTAAATAACGACAATGAAAATAAAACAACCATCAGGCTATAAATAAACAATATGAAGTAAATAGCATTATTTTCATTAACAGGAGACACAGACTTTTAATTCCTGGATACAGCCACATCTACTGTTTTCTCAGACTTTAGTTCTCATTTCTTCCAAGTCAAGTCACAGAATAAAGTTTTTTACTCTGTCCAACTTTTACAGTATGAACTTCCACACCACTTCTACTGGAGCAAACTGTACAGAACAGTCACGCATGTTTTGGAGAAAGGTCAGATTTTCTAAAACAATAAAATTGCCCAGACTGCTACTTTAGCTGTGCAAACGCACGCATTCATACAGAGCAGGGAAACAAACTTACACACAACCGCATCAATTAAGACAATGCTTAGTCTCTTGCAACACAAAGGAAATTTCTTATTTAGACTAGGGCTCTAAGGATGCAGTCTCCCACTGTGCGTATGGCGGGGTGCAAAGCAGCAACTGCAGTCCCACAACAACGCAAGGGCTGGACCCGGTGGGTGAGTGGGGAAGGAATTAAATAATCGCCTCAGCCACAGCCAGGATCGGTTTGCTGGGAGGCAGCCTCGGTCTCTCCAGCCTTGCGGCTCTCCCAAAGGACCCGAGCACAAGCCTGGCCCACGTGCCAATCCTGCTGAGAGTCCCGGGCGGGAAGCAGGCGCAATCTGTCACTTCCACGCTTGAGAACAAGCACTTGAACCTTCCACTCCCAGTCACGAGCAGCAGCGCTGGGCTGAATCACCTCCCCGACGGGAGGCAAGAACCATGTGAGAGCACGGCGCTCACCAAGTGGCCACGCAGTGCCCTCGGGCTACCTCAGCGCACGGCCGGCCGAGCCCGCGGCCCACCCGGCACCACGTGAGGCCGCGGCACCGCTCCCGACCCCTCGCCCTTTACCTGCTGCCGGGCGAGCGGCTGGAGGGGACGTCCTGCACGAAGCTCTGCTCCATGCCCGGGATCCCGGCGGGGCTGTGGGGGTGGTAGGCTGTCAGGACCACGCTGCCCGAGTCCTTCATCTCCATGGTCATAGGCACATGTCGGCGACAGAGGCGGCCGGCGAGGGCTCCTGTCACGGCGGCGAACGCGTGGCCTGACCCCGCTGCTGCCTTTCGCTGCTGTTTGCTGTCAGCAGAGCGGCGGAGCCCGGCCCGGCGCGTCTCCCTGTCAGGAAAGTTGAATTAGCATATATTCAAAAACACCGCCCACAAAACAACCCACCGGGAAGTTGCTGCGTCCCTAGGAAACCAGAAACCTGGGATAATGCTAACGGGGCACCGCGGGGCCGCGGGGTGAACTTCGTGCTTTGTTTCTTTTCGTTTCTGTTTTAGAACTTGTTGCTTGATACTCCTCTTGCTCCCAAAACAGGCACAGCGAGGGGAAGTTGTTTGCCAGTGAAGGAGCAGGATGTGTGGCGAGCGCTGCTCAAACACAAAACATGGTTTGGCAGCGCGGGGGCTGACATTTAAACTGCTTACACAGGAGGCTCGGGAGCAAGTAGGCTGCGCTCTGTTTAAACAATCAAGAAACAGTAACCTTGATTTCCTGTATGGCAGATCATTCCTGCACTTGCTTTCTCCTGAGCACCAGTGGAGCTTTCATTTTGCCTGATAACTGCTGTGTACGTAATTAGAAGGGCACCGGGAAGTGAGAGAATCCGTTCTGCAATAGCCTGTGTTCATCTGGAGCAAGTCCATAAATAAATATACTCCAAGAGGCTCTGTGTTTTTTCAGGCTTACTCCTGATCTTTGAAATTATAATGAAATGTTTTTGCTTAAAAGAAAGCGAACAAACAAAAAGATCAAGGTGCAATTCAGGAATTAACACCCAGAAAAAACTGTGTAGATAGAACGAGGAAACTTACACAGCCCTTTATTTTCCCCTCCCACTTCTTTTTTATGCATTTTTGTTTGTTTGTTTGTTTTGTTAATAAGTGCCTGGTCCTGAAAACTATTGTCCTGCTTACAAAGCCATGGGAAGGATGGCTGTAATTTTACTCTGTAGCTCCACCCCAGCAATTTTAAGCAACTTGTGAGCACATGGGTGAGACAGTAGCCCCTGTGCATCTTCCCCACAGCTGCTAGTGGAATCCCCAGCACAGGTGCAGCACAAGGTGCCAGTCTGGGTCTTCTTTCACAGCCCGCTGTGTGAAGGTGCTCTTGCTAGCACTGCTGAAGGGCTGCCCAAACTGCAGTGGCAGTCTTTCCAGACGACAAGGTAAGGTAGTTCAGGTTTTCAAGGGCACAAAATGATTCATCTCGTCTCCACCTTCCCCATGAGCTCCTTATCCTGCCTGGAGGGGCATGACTGTTTCAGTGAAATACACTGCTGAGACTCATGTGGGCAGTGCCCAAGTTAATTTTCAATTAGCCAGCATGGGACACTGATAGCAGTACACTTGGCAGAACTTCTTGCCAGACTCACCCAGGAAGCATAAATATTTGAACATGCAGAGCCTCTAGGCTTGCTCTTGCTGTGATGTTAATGTGTCCTGGATTAAATATTTTAAAGCCAAGTTGCACAGAAAAAAGTCAAGGCTGCTTCCGTGGCAGCATGGAGGCCCTCTCAGAGCCCTTGGGCAGCCATACAAATGCGTTAGAATTGAAGAAGGCTCTGAGCTACCTCTGAAAGTGTTACCTACCACCCATGGAATTAGGACCATATCCTGAAGGGTCACCAATGAGGACTGAAGTGAATGCACAAACCCGTGAAGACCTCATGGTGCAACATGACTAGTGGGAAAGAGAGAGTGTCTGACAAAATCAGGATAGGTGTCTTCATGGATCTGAACTCTATGGAGTGCTGGCCAAATGTCAGGATGCTGCCTTGCTGCTGAAGGACTAGGGAGGCTGCTGCCAATGTCATTTTTTTCCCTCTACAGTGAATTTGTGTTCCCTACCTGGACAAGGAGGTAGGAACCCCACCTCTTGGGTAGGAGGGGAATAAATTTTTTCTGGGTACAACCTTTAGAGCCATTCTCCACAGTTCACTCCAAGATACCAAACAACTGAAGAAACACATATAGTGGAAATCACCAAATGTCATCAGAAAAGACGTAAGCATCTTTTAAGAGAAAAGGACAAAGTACTGGCTGCAGCTCCAGGGAAGTGTCTTTTTTCTCCTGTTCATGTCATCATAACAGTAGGCTTTCTCCGTCACCATCAGAAAACAAAATGATGGTAAAATCTATGTAAAAAAAGAGTCCTACATTTATTAAATGAGATTATTTCTCTCAGAAAAATAAACATGGAGGATTTTATTTGGAGATTTGTAAAGTGCTAGTGCAAAAACTAGATATTTGTATGGGAATGGCAGGCTGTTTGGCATAACTACAAATAGGTATTTTGTAAATTAATCAGCCGGAATACAGATATCAAACTGAGAGCTAAAAATGTTTATTTGTATGTTATGTTTATATTGGGGTTAGATGACTGCATATTCCTGAAAACTGCAAATGATGCTAAATCTAGTAGAGATACATACCAGCCATTGAACAGAGATTTAAACGGACTAGTAACACAGCCATAAGAAATGTGCACAAGGCACCAGATTCCTCCTAGTTTTGTATATGTAATTCTGTTAGTTAAAGGAGAGTTGTATTCTCTTGGCTTTTAAACAAGCAATTAGAAAAATATTTTAGTACAACATGCTTGTGTTTCTATAGGATACACTTCGATGCTTGATCTTGGAATACTGGGGACTATAGTGTTTGTCATTGTTTTTTCAGGTAGCTGATAGCTCCACAGAGTTTTGAATACTCTGGAAAGGCCAGTTCGTTGAGAAATAATATTCTCACTA
>VXAV01008453.1:546070-559494 GCA_013399715.1 Alectura lathami | reverse complement strand
GTTTTACCACTGTTCCAAGTAGAGAATTGCATCACCATGATCTACGGAAGGAGCAGTGATAATCAGAGCGTGGCAAAAGGGTATTTTGCAATTTGAAGTATTCAGGAATTACTGACGTGGGAGGTTACAAGGAACATTTCCAATTTTTTTTCTTAACAAGGTCAAACATGAGCCATTCCCTCTGTGATACTGGCACCAGGAGTTTTGTTTTGCAGTTGAAATATATATATTGATATTTGAGGACACAGAAATGCAGCATTAAACTTTGCCACTGTATATTGTTCACAGAAAAACAAGGATTCCCAGGGTTATTCTGCCAATTGTGTTAGTGTAAATTGCTAGCCTTCTCAACACCACAGAAAAAAATTGCAGTTATCCCAAAGGCATTTTTGTTAGAGGAAAATAATAACACGCAGTTATTTTTCTGTTTCATTTGGTTTTTGTTTTTATTCACATGTAATTTATCAGTGGCCTCAATGGGCTACAATCCATGGTATGTAGCCCTATTAAAACAAAGTCCCACCAGGGACAAAATGGATCCATTTTCTTGAGATTAATTTAATAGATGAATATTTCACACAATGAGTGAGCCAAGTCGGCTGATGACTTGTTTGTTGGTTTGGAACTTCAGGGAACAGATGGGAAAGCAGCAGCATTAATATACCTTAATGGATCCACAGGACTGTGTTTATTACTTGTTTTCAGTTCAGATTTTTATTTGCTTTGCTGAATCACCACAGAGTCTTTTCAGAAATTTTTCCTTAATTTCTCTATAAGTTTTCTTCCCCACTTTTGATTTTTGAATTTTTTGTTAATTACAGTAGAACAAAACTGGAGAGAAAACAGGTTAGCCATGTAGGATAAGGTTTTATTTCCAGCACAGTTTTTGTCATTTATGGAGCTACTAAACACAGATACTGATTATCATCATTTAAATACTTTTATTTGGGGGCATTCTGGTGTAGGAAGCTAGGAGAAACAATCTATATATATTTTATTACAAAAACTTTTTTATATCCTGTTCATGGAGGTTGTTGTGTGCAGTTACAACAAAACTATGGTCTGGTTCTTGGTCAGGTAAATGAAATTCCAAATATTTTTGGCTGTGCAATTGGAGGATAAGCTCAAGAGAGCCTGGAAATGAAATGCAGCTAAGAAATTTAAAAAAAAAAAAAAAAACTTGTGAAAGTGGTTCCTCTTGTATTTGCTTTTTCCATACATGTCTGAGCTAGGTAAGTTGCTGTTATTAAGCAGAAAGGTGTCATGAGCTTACCCGTAAGTGGAGGCAAAATGTACTCAACGATTTTCTACCTTTGAACTTTAGTCCCTCAATGGCAAGTGGCAAAACCCCATGGGGGACCTCAAATTCAATTTCTGGTTATGCTTGCCATTTTGTTCAGGAAGGTATTAAATAAGTGTGTCTTGTCTGTGAACACAGCTTGCCTTCTAAATTTATGAAATCTTAGATTTACTTCTAGCTTTACTGAAAGAAAGCATGAGTGTGGTCCCCCACAGGGATCTACCTTGGGCCATCAAATGTACTTTTGCAGCACATCTGAACTGCGTGATCCTATGCAAATGGCTGCTGTCTGCTCTCGGTCCACATGGCGCACAGTAAGGCTTGGTTTACAGTTACACACAGCCAATCAAAGTCTCTGGACTGCTGTTAACAGTGCAGTCTCTTAACAGATGTCTTCTGCATGTACAGCTTATTTTTTTTTATTATTTCTTTCAAACAGCAATTTCATTATATATCTCCAGTTGTTCTGCTCATTGACATTTTAATCCATCTTGCATTCTACTGAACTGGAAAATAATACCGTGAAATGAAACTTGAAAATAAAGAGAGTAAATAGTAAACTCATAATTTATTAAGAGCAATTCAGCATGACTCAAATAAGGATATTGAGGCACCTGGAAAAAAAAATAAAATTGGATACTAGTAGACTGGGAGTGTTCTGTCCTCCTCAAAGTCTCATCACTTGATGAATGAGCTGGTACAGTTCTCTTATTACGCTGGAAAAACATTTCTTGTGTAATCATGCTAAGTATGTGTGTCTCAGCAGAGATATGAAAGAGATATATGGATAGACCTGAATTACAGCAATCATAGCATTTTATTTAATCATCTACATTTTTAGTTACTGATCAAACTGGCATGTAAAACCAGGCTTGCATAAAATAGATAACTGAAGCTCTGAGTAAGCCCCATTTGCCTGGACAGTTACTGATATTGCAACAAACAAAAAGGCATTCACACACAGAATGCAAGGCTGTGCATTTTCCTGGGTGATCCATTGTACCTAGTGCCTAAAGTGTGCCTCACTGTTTCTCAAAACAAGAGCTATAAATAGGCAGGCAGTTTTGTGCTATTTTAATGCTGAGTATTACACATTCCAGTAATTTCAGTTTTTCAACCGGCTATTTTTCTTTTCCTTTGTTCTGATTGAGCAAATGAGCAAGGCCTACTGAAATGCTACCCACTCCTTGAGAGAAAAATCTAGGAACTAGGAATAAACTCAAAGATAGGGAAGGTCTTTTCCTAGAGATACTCCTGAAGCAAGGAATTGAGAACGCAGAACTAAATGAACAGGCTGATCTGAATTCAGAGAGTATTTTGTTTGCAAAAAGCAATGAACTTTCTTCTGAAAAAGCCCTGACATTTCTGGTGTTATTTTAAATCCTAGTCTCTAATGAGGAACATCAACTAAACTCAAGAGGGACGAGGGAAATTTTTATAGCAAGTCAGAAAGCTGCCTGAAAAATTTATTTATTTATTTATTTATGGCCCCCTATTGTTTCCACTCCCTGCGATCCGGCACTCAGAGAGCCAGTAATTTCCTCTGAACACTTTCAGAAAACACCAGGAATTATATAGAACATTAATGTCCCATACAAGTAAAATTTCTGTTCATGAGTGAATGGCTATGGCACAAAGGCACCTTTATAGTACATCACAGGGAGTTCCTCACCCAATTATCTTTAGCAATACAGCCCTCAAACTTCCAAGCACTATACTGCTAGCAAAAAATTCCTGAATCTGTATTTATGTCAGCATGTTTCCCAGAGGCAGATTTTGTTAACAAATCTTGGTGTGATGCCAAGTGTTTATTTTTCACCCGACTGGTGAAGCCTACGTTGGACCAGAGCTCTGCTGTCAGCCTTGGTCTTGTGTTGCCCACGAAGGCGTTCCGGACTCTGGCTATTCAGGAGTCCCACATCCCTGAGTGGCAGGCAATGGCAAGAGTCCTCCAGGCAGAGCCATCTGCTTAATCTCAGGCACTGCAATAAGGGCAGACACCATAAAAAGAAGAAATCAGAATAGGTGCATCATGCTGAGGCTGCTGACGGTGAATGTCACTGTGCAACTGAGACTTGTGAACTAAAGGTGTACACAATTTTTTTTTTTTTTTTTTTTTTTTTCTGGTAGCTTTACCAGCCAGTACACCCAATCTGATCTATGTGAATACTCTAGGGGATAAACACTCAGCAATGACCTTGAGCTAGCAATACATTACATAGTTTTACTTCCCCTGTTCTGAGGATTTAAAAGTCAAATAGTGAAGTATGAAAAACTCTTGATCATGGCAAAAATCGTCTAAGTGGGATCTTAACTACTGGTAGACTATGATCTTTGTGGTCTCTTGTTGATGTCACTGCAGTTTTGTTGGGCTAAAATTGTCTGATCAAAATAGATTCACTCCTTATTTATGCTGCTACAAACAAGATTAGTGCCAATGGCTGATCAAAGCAACTTCTCCAACTTGTAGTGGCTGGGCTGGGACAGGCGCTGGAAGCTGTGACTCCATGCTTCTGGGCTGCTCGCAAGAGGCTTGTTTGCACAGAGCTTCAATACCCTGATCTTCTGCTACAGTTTTGGTCCTGGACCACCCTCCTAGACACTTGGCACTCCTCCAGTAATTCCTCCAGCCTCCCAGATGAGGTTGCAGATTTGTTGTGTTGTTTTTACTCTTTATTTTTCCTCTACGATGAATTTTGTTTAGGACAGTTCTCTTCAGGCAAATTGGAAAAGTGACACCAGAGAACATCAAAGTGTTTACAATCGATAGTGAGTGTACAGCAAACACTGCAGGGCACTGGACATCTGGACGTAGACACAATAAAAACATTGAACATTACTGCATTTCCTGAGCTGCAGTCTGCAATCTAGTAACGGGTGTCTGCGGACTCCAGCTCTTCCTTCATAAGTTTATGAAAATGGGTATTTGTGTTTGCAGCAGCTCGGAGGGCAACCATCCAAATGTGGTCTGCTGTGTAACAAATGCAGAGCTTTCTCTGTGCTGACAGTAGCTCCTGATGCTGCATATCCCTTGATGACTTGCCCTCTACTAAGCAATCTGACTCCTACTCCAGTAACATATCTGAGAACATGGCCTTATTCTAAATGCAACATTATTAATGCCTATGTGCTGAAAATCAAGTAAAACAGGTTAAAGAAGATCATAAGACAAATATTTTTGTAATTCTGAGTAACTACCTATATATATATATTTTTTTTTTCTTTTTTTTTGCTTTGCAGTTACTGCACCAGTCAAAAGAGATTTTCTCCAGCACATCTGTCACAAAATGCCTTTATGTCAGTCAGAGGAATTCACTCACCTGACTTTGCTTCATATGCAGAGATGATGAAAGAGATTTCTTACTGCAATTAATGTGCTGAATCTATTGGAAGACAGTGTAATTACAATATGTATATACCAGTTTAAATTGCACTTAATCCCTTAAGAAGCTTTAAAAAGTTCTGCTTCACAGTGCGCCAGAAGCACAGAAAGGGAGACACAATCCCCCAAAATTTTCATGACTTCTAGCTTTGGCTTGTTAGCTGCTTTGAGTGATGAACTGTGTGTAATTGGTTTTGGGTCAGATGCTAACTTTCTTATTAGAAAAGACCTATAACATTGCCAGTTACCATACTTAGGCAAATAAAAACACAAGAGCAAATTATGCGCTTTCAGTGTGAGCATATGATTAAAAGACAGAGAAGGCAACAAAAGAAATGTCCAGTACAAGGACAGGAAGAGCCTGTCCAACTCAATATGCCCAGTCTTTTCTGTTTTTCCCTTGTTTATCTGAACTAACTTCCCTTTTTTTCAGTCCATTCCTCTGAGTAACTCTGAACTGGTCTTTAACTTCCAGCACTTCTTCCATTAACACTACATAAAATCTTGACATGAAGTACTTCTGGTGGAAACATTTCCTACTTTCTTCTAGGTTTTGAACCCGGTGAAAGCTCTAATCTGTTTGCCTGTAGTTTTGAAGTGCAGTGTGGCCAGTGAGCACACACCTTTTGTCTGCTAGCTGTCTGTGCATTATAGCTTCGCTGACCTTTAAAATTCTTGTGCCAAATTAGGTTAGTCTGAAAGTTGGTCTAATAAATGTTTTGAATAGCCATGGTTGCTTGTCGTCATACTTTTTGACCAGCATGGCACTGAGCTGTTCCATCGGTCTTCCTTTTCCCATTTAAGCATTGTCAGAACAAGGGAGTATTGTAAAAAATCCATAATCTTCCCTGTGATTCAGATTTTAATCAACTCTGGAAATTCTATCATATTTCATAAGGCAGGGAAATTTGTGATAGATGTGAGGGACAAAGTGAATACATTCCATTGGAAATCATGGCCCCTGATTTTTAAAGGTCCCGTTCAAATCATTCATACCTCAATATTTTTAGGATGTTTAAAGTATGTACCTAGACTAACCCTGCCATAAGCAGTAACCTCTTTTCCTCTTCAGTAATAGCCATGCATCAAACTCTTTTGTTCTTTACTTCAGGAGTCAATTTTTATCCTACACTCTCTAGCTCTAATCCTTTGTTCTATATCTTTTATCCAGTAATCTTTG
The DNA here is from genome assembly GCA_013399715.1 of Alectura lathami. NCBI lineage: Eukaryota > Metazoa > Chordata > Aves > Galliformes > Megapodiidae > Alectura > Alectura lathami. Next base: position 553,632 of record VXAV01008453.1, on the reverse strand, counting down.
ATGTGGAGCAATGCTGACTATCTTCTGAAAACCTAATTAAATTAGAAATCTCCTTATCTATCATGGCAGTAATATCTTCAAAGAATTCCAACAAGTTAGTTAAGGTTGAATTCTTTTGCTTCAATACAGTCTGAGTGTCTTGAGATGTTATCCCTCTAACAGAGAGTTCTTTAAAATAGCTTTGAATAAATATTTAAGACAGTCTTCAAAATCATTGGATTGCCATCTCATCTTCCCTGACCCATGTACCCTTTTTGATAATTGCCCTTAAATTGCCTGACTTTGTTGTTTTTTACAGGGATCCACTGTAAGTTAGTGAGCTTCGTATCAAAATTAAAGTTAAATAAAATAGATCTTCAAAGGTTCCCTTCTCTTCTCTTCTTAGCCACTGATGCTCATAGACATCATTCTGTTTTAAAGAAATTTTACTAACCAATTACATTACCTACCTAACAAGATACATTCTTTCTTTGACTTTGAAGGCAGATTCATAGCTGAGAGGAGTTCACTTTGTATTTCCTTTACAAAGAATGGAAACAAAATAAGCATTTAATAATTTTATTTTATTTGAACTTATGGTAAGCTCTCAATTTTCTCTTTTCAAAATTCTGGTCTGCATGCAAATTTAATGTATAGATGGAACAAGACAAGTTGGATTCATACAAGGTCCTAGTACTGAGAGCTAGCTGTCCTATAATTTATGCTTTCTGCTTTAATTCGTTTTTAAAATCTATTTATTTATTTATTTATTTAAAACAGCAATCTAGATATCTCTGCTTGTCACCCCTTTTTACTTGCATACCCATAATCATACAGTAAGGTTACAGAGTGCCTTGGAATATTTTTGTTTTTTCCTAGCAATTTCGCCTGTGTGTGTGCAGAACCCGTCCAACACTTGGCTCTGTGGAGCCAAAGGGCCCTTTGGGCTGTCTCTGTTTCTGATGCTGCCTGGCATCTTCTGTGCTCACAGTAAGGCTCTGCGCCTCTACCAGCGATGAGCTAACCAGACCCCAAAGCAGATTCCAACTGCTTGGAGCCTGTAGGAGAGATTTTGCTCAGACCTCTCTGCAAAGCGGTCAGCCAGTGCTGTGGTTTTACAAAAACCTAGGAAGTGTGGACATGTGTAGGTGCAGGAGAGAGATATATGAGGATCTCAGGAGACCTACTGTTGCTTGCTTGTGGAGAGCACAGACAGATGAGATTGCAAAATGCCTCCTGGGAAAAAGCAAGGGCTCCAACCTTACTTCCTCCAAGCTAGACTTGCAGCACTACAGATCACAGCTAGCAGGCACAATTTATAGAATTTACACAGCAGTGTGCAGACAGGAGGGACCCTTCCTCAGCTGCCCCATTTGAGGCCCTGCAACCATCCTGTTCTCCTCTGTGCCAAGGCAAAGGTTCGGCTGGGCTTGAGGCTCCTATGCCATGGATGGCGTGATAGTTTCTGCCTTAGCATCATGCAGCAAATTTGATCAATCTCTTGTTTGATTTAAAGGTACTCTCTAATCACTTACATTAGCTGAACAAAAGTTGTGGAAAAAAATCAGGCATATCTTGAACTGAAAACCCATTTTTTGTCTGTTTAGTTTAAGTAGGATATCCTTTCTGGCAGGTTTACAAGCATATGTCAGACAAATGTTTTACAACAAAAACATTTTGCTATAATCACAGGCTGATAGAATGACCGATTATCATTTAAGAGACCCTTTGTTCTGACTCCTCAGAGGTCTCCTCATGTGCTTAGAGTCTGAGATTCATTTCTTTCTGAAATTGAATTCATATGTGCTGTAGAAAAAAAATACATCCTCTCATTCTTCTACTATGAGGTCTGTTTTCTTCCCCATCCATGGCTATAGAGTATGTGATTTTCATTGTCCCAAATTAAAATTTTGTAACTTCAGTGAGTGTTGCTCATAGAGTGAAAAAGAAGTGAAGCTCAGTTCCAGGACACAGGGAGCTGCCTGGAGAGCCTGCAGTGTGCTCTGCAAAGGCAGTCCTGTTACCTTTGAGAGGTGCATGAGATACAGACAGCGACCCAGCTGCAGCTGTGCAAAGGAGACTCCCTGCTCTCATCCCTCCTCATGCAGACCTCAGACCCATCGGTTAATTAACCAGCCCCCTGGGATAGCAGTGTGTTATCCCCATAAGAGTTGCCTGCAGTCACAAGCCTACAGCAGAGCCAGGAACTGAACCCGGCTTTGGAGTTCTAGTCTGGTGCCTTTTACCACTTCCTTCTCTCACATGAACATTTACATTTCTGACTTTGGCAAAAAAGAACAGATGCTTATAAATGCTAATATTTGCACATGAGGCTCGGGATATTGAAACATCTTTAAGGTCTCTGCAGTCCAGCTGTCTCTTTGGACCCCAGTGTGTCCAAGGGAAGGCACATCATGAAAAGCAAAATTTGAATTCTCCTAGCATATAACATATATCCTAGAGGTATAACCATCCTGGTAAACTCTGTTTAGTCTGTTTGGCACAGAATAAAGGAATCTACAGATGGCTACTGGATGGCGTCTAGGAAAAGTAAAAGTGGCAGAATGTTTGGGAGGTGACAGTGGCTTAGCTCTGGCAGGAATTTGAGGAGCACGGTCTTGATTGCACTCTACTGGCTCTACTGCTTACCAGTGCTGAGAAGACAGCGCTGAGAATACAGCTCTTCCTCAGCAACAGATTTATTCTGGTGGCAGGAGAAATGTTCTCCATGGCTATAAAATAAATCCTGGGGTAAAAATTTATTTGCACGTTACTTTTCTTGGCATTGCTATACTGGCAGTGCATGCTCATTAACTCAATTTATTGTTTGTACCGTGTTTGCCATAATCAATGATTCAAATTTGACAGGATAAGAGCACCTCTACATTTTGAAATATTCAGCATATTGCTGTGTCTCAAGTATCTAGACAAAAAGGATTTTCAGCTTATTTTTCTTCTTTTCTTTCTACGTTGTTTATTTTTCATCCAACATCTAACTTCTCTGGATTGGTTGGTAGAGCCTTATAGAGGCTTTTAAAAATATAATAATAATTTTTCAGGTTATCAGAGATTTATATAAAATTTATTTGCCCAACAGAGTCAGCACAGCTCATTTAAGGAGACCTAAAAGAGCAATCTCACAGGCTTCACAGTCCAGAGAAGAAAAAGTCAGAATGTGTATACTTACACTTCTTTTTTTTTCTTTTACTTTCTTGGAGTATTGCAGACTGAACTGTAAATGCTTCCTCTGCATAGGCTTCTGCTAACGAGTTCATTATCACTTAACACTACAGCTTAACTATGGTTTCAGCTGCCTCAAACATTTTCAGTTAACCATATGGTGAACAAGCTGTTTAATTGCTTTATGGAAGTAAACCCACTATTCCTTGGTTGTCCTTTTCATGCAAATTTGTAAAACATTGAATTTATTGACTATATTGGCCTAAAATTGAAAATTTCAGTTCACTCCACAGATCTTAACACCTCTCTTCAGATAGCACAGTTTGTAAAGCGGTTCAGCTAAATTCTGCCACTAGAGCAGATGCCGAACCCCCTGCATGCCCTCTGCATGCTGTCCCCCCTTTGCCAAGCAAATAGTGTCTATTTTAGCCTGGGCTTGCTGAGCTCAATCCTCCATCACCAGGCACTACCACCAAACACAAAGATTTTAGCTTAGAGGGGGCACCACTGGGACAATGAACAAATGCAGTGTAGCAATCCCTCAGTTCGCAGACAACTTTCGAGTCACCAGAAGACACTGTTATTTAGAGGAGTCCTTGTGTCCTCCTGGAAAGTGAAACTGCTTTAAAAGCAGAAGACTAACAAACAAATGCTAAAATTAAAAATGCAGATAAACAAGAATAACTTTTATTTTTTTTTTTAATTTCAGAGCTAATACATCTAGAAGTATTGTTTTACAAGACCAGTGAGATATGCTGACCTGTTAGCATAAATTAAACTGAAAAACAATGACTAAATCTGAAGTTGAGAATGGCTGCTTCCCATCTCCTCTCCAAAAAGCTTTCGTAGGGATTTCTGTACACAGCTACTTTAGCAGTTTATATGCAACATGAACTGATAGAGACATATATGCAAAATATAAATGCTGCATATCAAGGCTCCTATCTTCTAATGAAGAGTATGGTAATCTGCCAAAATAAAATGAAATGAAATGAAATAAAATAAAATAAAATAAAATAAAATAAAATAAAAAATCTATTCTGCCCTCTNAAATAAAAAATCTTTCTTACATTGCACAAGAGCCCAAATGCTCAGATGATCTCTGTGTTTGTACAAACATACACCCAGAAATCAAAACACAGCTGTAAGGTCTAATTTTAGAGGCCAATAACCTTGACCATGCTCTTTTACTAATCTTATTTAGGAATTCAGAAATTGAAGAAGGATATAACCTCCAGTGTTTTAACCAGTCCTTGAATCTAGTGTTCATGGTGTGTCATCTAATCATAGAAACAATATTATCAGACTGCACTGGCAAATAGTGGCTTGACCATGAGGTCTTCCTCTGGTGTAGGTACAAAATTAGGATGTCCTGGAAGCTGAAACATCAGCTCAAATATAAGCAAAGCAAAGGGTTCTGTGCGGATGTTTCATCTGAAAGAAATGTGCTAGGAGTGTAATATCACATTCCTGTGTCAATCATAACACAGATAAAAAGCAGAACTAAGAATCCTCCATCCTCCAAATTCCCCCCCTCCTCCTCCCCAAGCAACATCTTTTAAAAGTTCACCCGTGTGAAGAGGAACTTTGCTATGGTTTTCTGGTAAATAAATGAGGAATTACTGAAAAAGTCCTGAAATGGACCTTGTGCTTGAATCTGCTTTCTTTTCCTTCAGCATTTCCAGTTGAATCTCACTAAATTAAAGCTCTTATACATTTTGGACCAGCTGCTGGTTTTACAAAACTGCAGAGTTTTCTACTAGCAAATGTACTGTTTATTTGAAACCTTGTGTGATAACCGCATTACAGTAAGCAGACAAAAAGTGCAATTAAACTGTAGCTCTTCATATAGTCTTTATCCAGTCAGCAAGAGAAACCTGTGATACATGAAAGCATATGCTTCTGTTAAAACACAACACGTATTGGAGGTCTCTGTCCTGCCTTGCAGTGACACAAAGGCTCCATGGCAGCATTTGAACAATGACCTGCACAACCAATCTCATAATCCTAGAAAGAGAACCCTAATGTACAGCAGGGAATCTGAGTCTGGCATGACTTTAGCCTTAACCCATCATACCTAGCATTTCGGTTGCTGCTAGGAATCTGGTACCTGAGCATCAACTGCAATTTTTATGTTTGCTTCTGATGGCATAGATTAATAATATTCTGGGATGGTGTTAAAGGAAAGTTCCACAGCAAAATCCACTCCCTGTCGTATTTCTACCTTATAACCACAACTCTGAACAGTCCCTCCTACAGAACTGCTCAGTTGTATTTCAAAATCAAAATGATTCCCAGCATTCCTGGTTAGCACATTCAGAGGTTAAACATAAACCAGAAACCAACACTGACTATCATTAAGCATTCCTGTGTCAAATACCTTGCTGAAGGAAAGTGATAAAGGCTCAGCACGTCATTCTTGGCAGGTATGACTGATTTTTTTTTTTAATGCTTCTATCAATATTCCTGTTTTGCTACGATCTCACAATTGCTTTTATTCATCTATATAATTCCGCTTTGTTTAGTCTTGTGAGCCATTATTTCTGGTTCAGTCCTGTGTCATGTCCCAAGAAGAAGCTGCAGGACTTCACAGCTTGTTGTTGCACATTGTAATGAACTACTGTGGATCTAACATTGTATCATACATGTTGGCAAAATACTATGTGAAATCTAACTCTAAAAGTCAACCATAGAAAAAATGTACCTATTTTCTGATATATTTTTTCCACTTAACTAGAATGTGCACTGGCTTTGTGTGTTGGACAATAGTTTAGTTTTTGCTTTCTCCTCAGATTTATGTCCATTAGCAAGAACTGTTCCCATCTAGCTGTCAAGCAACTTTCCAATGACTGCTTTCTTCAGTATGAAGAAATTTTTTTTGCTTTCTATCTTTTCTCACTCCAGGCACTCAAGAAAAGGGAGAAAAGGAATGAGGAGTTCACAGGGCATGGTCCATGTAGCTGAACAGGCCTTCAATCAGTGCATCACCAATACAGTATTTTTAACACTGTTAGCAAAAAAACATTCATTCTCAATGGTGCCAGTCCATGAAGTTTTCTGAACTGAGATGAAACTAGCATCTGAGATAATACTACACAACTATATAATATTAAATGAAGCCTATGGGAATGGCATTCTGCCATCTCTAGATGCTATAATCTGCTGGTTTGTGTCTTCTCTATGCCCTGACATTTTCATGGAGATTACATGGGTGACAACAAGAAGTGACAATCAAAAGTGACATGCATTACCTGGATCTTTGCCAACCCCATTCCTTCTCTTCCGAAGTTTGATAAAAATGAAAATAGCGTGAGTGCATAAGGTATTTGACTGTGCGATCCATTCATTTTCTCATCACTGATAAGTAGAATATTCCTGTAGATTCATAACACAATAGGTTCTACTTACATGATAAAATTAACCTTTTTATTGGCCAATTTTGAGCCCAGCAAGGACTGGCAGATATAACTTTCAAGAAAGGCTGACAGATAGAGGCAGAACAAGTCATGGGAAAAGATGGAATTCCGCTGAATTGGAATTCTCTTCAAGTGGAAGAATTGAGAGAGCTGGGATTGCCTTCATGTTCCCTGACATTTAGACAAATTTTTCTTCTTTGTAAGGTCTGATTAGTGTAGCAAGAGGAGAGTGATAAAATTGTCATAAAAATGTGTTATAAGTAAAGTTGAGAAATCCCCCCTAATATTTAAATCAAGACTTAAAATATCTGGTCTAAAATCCCTCAAATCTGACTGCAATGGGGGATCATTGACATCCTATTTAAAAACAACACTATAGTGATAAAATTGTGACTTGTTTAGGTCTTTCTGAATTAGGTCAAAGAGGTTGCAAAGGTATGAAAGACTGGAAAACAAAATAAGTTGCATAGCTACAGTTTCTTTAAAACACTGATTTCATCTCTAGTTTTCAAGATCCTAATGAAAATAGCCAGCCAAACGAAAATTGCGCTGTATTCAGATATTTACTTAAAAGCAAGAACAAATTAATTCTGGCTAAATAACTTAATTTAAGCATTGAAACCAAAGAGAATCTCTTCTTTGCTCCCCAAGTATTCTTTCACTATTTTCTGCTCTTCCAGTCACAGACACTCTCTGTATCTCCCCAGAAGATCAAAGAATATTATCAAAATCAGAAAAACTTCCTCTCCAATGGTTTTGCTTGGTTCTTCTTGATGTTTTCTAACACCTCAAACAAAACCAGAGCTTCCTTGTCAAAGAGAATTCCCCCAAAACACCACTGGAAAAGCTAAAACTAAGATAAAAACTCCCGTTTAAGGGGTTTTGTTCTTAGTACTGTAAGTCAAAGAAAACAGTTAAAAAGCAGTTAATTTCTGTTTCTAAATACGGCTCAGGATTAGTTTTCTTCTTTCTTTTTTTTCTTTTTTT
>VXAV01008453.1:526434-546050 GCA_013399715.1 Alectura lathami | reverse complement strand
TTTTTTTTTTAAAAAAGGGGCTGAGTAGTTTTTTTTTTTTTTTTTTTTTTTTTTTTTTTTTTTTTTTTTTTTCTGTAGAAGAAGGAAAATTATTGTGTACTTTGCTCTTGCTCACATGTGTTTTGCTGTGGTGGTCTAAAGCTCCCATCAATCTTACCAAACTTCACAGAAGCATAGAATCATTTGAGTTGGAAGGGACCTTTAAAGGCCATCCAGTCCAACTGCCCTGCAGTGAACAGGGACAGCTACAGCTGGATCAGGTTGCTCAGAGCCCTGTCCAGCCTGACCTTGAAGGTCTCCAGGAATTGGGCATCCACCACCTCTCTGAGCAACCTGTGCCAGTGCTTCAGCACCCTTATCATAAAAAAACAACTTCCTTATATCCACGCAAAATCTCTCTCTCTGTTTGAAGCCATTTCCCATAGTCCTTACCTGTATAATTTGGGTAGTTTAGATTTTAGTTCTTGGAGAATCAAATAAACAAACAAACAACAACAAAAAAAAAGCAAACACAAAACAAGTCTCAAATCTAGCCTTCTTTTATCTACCCCTATTACATGTCCTGAGAACTTTTGAGAGGGATTGTGGAAGCTTTTCTAACTATCTGTAAAGAGCAAAAGGAGGGGAAAAAATGTTTAGCCATGGATCATAGCTTTAGAAATAGTTAGCATTTGAAATAAGGTCAGTATTCTCTGCCTATGTATCAGATTTACATTACTTTTTCACTTTGTTCAAGAATGTTTTCCATCCTCATCTTGTTGCAGTGTGAAGAACTAACCTCTAAACCTTTGGATGATACAAATCACTGTTTATTGACTGTCTTACATCTAGATCAATTTCTCTTGTTTATCTATTCTTTGTATTGAAAATGGTGTTCTAAGAAACAATAATAAAGTATTTCAGCACCTATTTAAAGTTATATACATTTACCCAAATATTTAAATCCTATTCCCATGTAATTGATGATAGCCAGCATAACTCAGTTGATGTCAGTTGATGTGTTATTCAGGGTGAGACCACATAATGTTTTTTGTTTCTTTGTTTTTTTTGTATGCTGTACTTGCAAGTTTGGTAAGAAGTTTGAAAACTGACCTTCAGACTGTCTGTGAAAGCCTTCTATCTTGGTGTTAGACTAATAGTTTTGAAAATTTCGTTCAGCTGGTGTATTCCTCAGCCTTGGTAACAGCCTATAATGAAGAATCATCTTTCTTACTGTTGGTTGACAGCTGACTATACCTTTCCTTTCCAAAACTCACACAGACAATAACAATGATTGCTTGAAATATTTTCTGTTGCATAGGTCAGAGTAAATTTATGAAGAGACCACCTCCATAGCATGGTCCCGCTGCTCAGAAACACTGGGATGTGTCCCCAGCCATCTGAAATAGCCAGATGCACTTCAGAGCGTTCCTTGTCCAGGTAGTCATTGTCCCCCCCAAAAAGTTTTTCAGGAGAGTGCCAAAGTGGATGGATAATCAGAGGAAGTAAGCTTTGGAAAAGTAAACAGAATGGCAGATTCTAGGGAGCTAGAATACGAAGCATATAGGCTGAGAATGTTTTCACATTGCTGATAATATGAGGATGTTTGGGAAAGTGGAAAAACAGCAACAACAGAGTTATGCCAATGTAAATCTTCCCCGCTCATGCTGTTCAGCTATTGTTTGAATGTCAGGTCTTTTGTGCATGAAGAAATGCTGATAAATGTGATCAAGATAATACATACTGGCTTAGAAAGTAGTTGAATTTCATATGCAACTAGTGGTACATGACAGCATGACAGGAGTTGCAGATGTAGTTTTAATATTGATTTTTTTTTTTTTTTTTTTTTTCTGAGACGAATGGCTATTGGGCAGTACGTAGATGCTACTCTTTTTCTGTGAAGAGCATGTGGTTTTTCTGTAAAACATCTGTTTGGCTATTGCTGGCTGCAGGTCGAAATACCTGTGATAAATATAAGCATCTGCTTATAATCCTCTGCCACATGGGAGGTAAGCTGTGATTGGAAGAAATTCCACACATCAAGTGGGAGACCTTATAGCAGAAAATAAAGACAGTACAGCATAGCTTATTGAGCACAGAACACATTCTTAAATATTTTGAGTCCTACTTCTAAACAATAGAAATCATAGAATCATAGAAACATAGAATCATAGAATCATAGAATGGCCAGGGTTGAAAAGGACCTTAAAGATTATCTAGTTCCAAGCCCCCTGTTGTGGACAGGGCTGCCAGCCACTAGACCAGGCTACCCAGGGCCCCATCCAGCCTGGCCTTGAACACATCCAGGGATGGGGTATCCACAGCTTCTCTGGGCAGCCTGTGCCAGCGCCTCACCACTCTCTCAGTGAAAAGTTTCCTCCTCATATCTAACCTAAATCTCCTCTCTCTTAGTTTTAGTCCATTCCCCCTTGTCCTATCACTATCAACCCTAATAAAAAGTTGCTCTTCCTCCTGTTTATAAGCTCCCTTCAAGAACTGGAAGGCTGCAATGAGGTCTCCACAGAGCCTTTTCCAAGCTGAACAAGCCCAGTTCCCGCAACCTTTCCTCATAGGAGAGGTGCTCCAGCCCTCTGATCATTTTGGTGGCCCTCCTCTGGACCCGCTCCAACAGCTCCACATCCCTTCTGTACTGGGGGCCCCAGGCCTGGACACAGCACTCCAGGTGAGGCCTTCCAAGGGCAGAGTAGAGGGGGACGATCACCTCCCTCTCCCTGCTGGCCACCCCTCTCTTGATGCAGCCCAGGATACAGTTGGCCTGCTGGGCTGCAGTCACACACTGCTACCTCATGTCAAGTCTCTCATCGACCAGAACACCCAAGTCCTTCTCCGCAGGGCTGCTCTCAAGGGGTTCTTCTCCCAGTCTGTACACACACCTGGGATTGCCCCGACCCAAGTGCAACACCTTGCACTTGGCCTTGTTGAGCCTCATGAGGTTCTCGTGGGCCCACTTTTCCAGCCTGTCCAGGTCCCTCTGGATGGCATCCCTTCCTTCAAGGGTATCAACTGCACCACTCAGCTTGGTGTCATCAGCAAACTTGCTGAGGGTGCACTCGATCCCACGGTCTGTGTTGTCAATAAAGATGTTGAAGAGCACCGGTCTCAAGACCAACCCTTGAGGGACACTGCTTGTGACCAACCTCCACCTAGACATAGAGTCGTTGACTACAACCTCTTTGGCTGCGAACAAATAGACCCTTACTAAAAAGCTCTAATTACTATTAGAAAATTTGACACTGATTTCATTTTCTGTGATAATATTAATGACCCCTTTATTTGATTTTTTTTTTCTATTGCTAAATGACCTTATTAGGACGATGTAATTTAATCTAGTTAAATCTAGTTCTAATTTAATGTAGCTCTGCTCACAGGAGCAGAAATCCATCTGTTCACCTACTTTACATGTGAAACCATTACATGACCTAGTTTTGCATGAAATATTAAGTTTAATATACTTTCCAGCATCCATGGTCTCAAATGAAACCTCAGCTGGTAATAAAATATAATAACAGTTGTTCTTAACATAACGACTACTGAATACTGGTCTGATGAGCTGCATTTTGTAGAGGACAATGGGGTACATGTAAAGGATATGGAAATCATGAAAGCATAGCATTTTCCATTTATAATCTTAACAAATGATTAATTTATTTATGATATCTTGCTCTTTTTGATAATGCGGACAGATGGATCTCTACCTAAGAGAGATCAATCAAACAAATTTGTCAAAGTGAACAAAAGTTATGATGTGAATAACTTTTAAAATGAAACCAATTAAATTTAGTGACTATGGCAAAAATACAAATTACTATAACAATATTAAATAAAAAATGACCTGGGAGTTAATAAGATCTACATTTTTGACTTAGCTTACTCATCCTACAAAAGAAGTAGTAACGACAAGCCTTTGCAACTATTGATCTTTCCTGCTGTAATTAATCTTTTTATAATCTTCAAATAATCCTTGAAGAACCAAGTCAGATTGCACTGAGAAGTGATTTCTTACATTGCTGATTTGTATGAAGTGATATATGTTGGTCTGAAGAATAGTTTTCTGAATGGATCAACAAGAACAGTTTTTTACCAAACTTTAGGAGGTAGTACCAGAATGACATTTTCCAAACGTGGTGAAAGGACCAGAAAGCCTTAGCAAAAATAATTTGGCTAGATGAGAAAAGTGCTAGTCACTGAGTGTGAAAATTCAAATGCAAACCATTTCAAGCCTTAAACCCTTATTGCTATTTTAAGTACTGGCATCTCTGGAGTGGAGAAGGTCATTTTAGAAAGGGAGTAGCAGCTGCTAATTTGAGAGCTGGAAAGACCACCAAAGGTATTTATGGTAGTTGTAATAGTATGAAGTATAATCTCCACCAAGTCTCAAGGATCTGCAGGGGACCACTCCAGAATGGACTACTGTAATTATTAACAAAGCTTCAAATACAACCAACACCACATGCCAACAGTTGCCTGTGGCTACCATGGTAAAGATACTCAGTAAGCCTACAAGGATATAGTGTAAGTCTGGTTATTTGTAACTCTGTTGTCAAAACTTTTATTTATTGTTAATAATCCTGTGATACCACTGAAAGTGTTTCAAACATAAAAGAAAGAGATATTTTGCCCAACACAACCTATAATAGATCTACTTGTGTATGTCAGAAATGTGGTGAACTGTCCAGGAAGAGGGAGAAAATTAGAGTATTTTGGGGAGCTTAATGAATGTGAATTTTGAACTCCGTATTAAACATGGTCTTGCTTCTTTGATGTCTCCTGTCTCCTAAATGCCTCTACATTCATATGTAGAAGTCGCTTCTGAAAAAGAGAAGAAGTTCTGCCCTTCTCAGATTTCATATAATAAATAGATATCATATTTTAATTTGTGGTTACTGACATGACAGTGTAATGAAAATTGGATATCCGTGTCCTGCGCAAACCAGAGTGGATGTTGTTGGTCTGTAGGGGAAAGTGAGATTGCCAAACATTAAACAAAGGAGTCCAGAAGTACAGCAGGGATTGAAATACAAATTCATAGGAGGCAAGGTTTGCAGAGATGAGGAAAATACTGGACAGGATAAGAGTGGAAGCAAGTGACCAGCTTTCACAGTAGATGAAATCCAGTTTAACTGTAGGCTGATACTAACCAAGACAAATAATGAGTCATCTGCCTCAATATAGTTGCTACACCCTCAAGGACTCCCAGTTGTAGCTGCTCTATCTTTTTAATTTAAGGATGGCTGTTATTTTGAAATGGTCTGTTCTCATTTGTATTCTGCTTTCAGATAAAAGGTAGTACTACAGTTAGAAATAGCATGTAGAGATAGTACTTAGAGTAGCATACATGTACAGCATAAAGATGCAAAACTGCATGGGGATCCTGAGAAGGATATATAAGGAATCTCTCAATGTCAGGTGGCTGTACCTCAAAGGCCTGGTTGTCAGAGGAGGTGGTGGGCAAAGGTCCTCACCCAAAGGAGAAGGTGGCCTAGAAAACTGAAATACTTACTGCTTATTGGCTTAGGCTGATGAGGGGATTTTCAGTGGGTGAATTTTGATGAGAAATCAACCCCGTCCCAATTTAGTGTTTATTCAGTACATTAAATGGGTGACATAATGTCTGCCTGCATTCACTTCTGTGTTCCACTCATGTACATGTTACACTTCTGCAGAGTTTTCTAGTGCTGCAAAGCCTTTTTCTAACAAGAATGAATGACCTCAATATAACCTCTAAAATAAGCATTTTATCCCTATTTTATGGGAGTCTGATGCACTGGATGATTAGATGACTGACCTGATATTGCATCCAAAAGAGTCATGGCAGAATTGAAAGCAGAATATTGATCTTTTCTCGGGGATTATTACCCTATGACTTTTTATGGAAAAGGGCCAAACAGTTCAGTTTGCTTTCCTATCAGTTGATGTCCTTTGTACCTGTACCTCAGGCTCAGAAATCTGCCTCCTGATCCCCTCAACCCCTTCAGATCTTTTCATCTTATCTTTTCTGAGAATTCTTCAGCATTTCCAGCTGACCCTGTTTTTCCCCATAAGCGATCTGTGAAATACATGCCGTAGTTTGAGCAGCGGCTTATGTCTGATTGTTCATCAGCAGCCAAAGCATAAGAGGTGACTATTGTCCTTACACTTCTGCTAAGAAAGAGCATTAACTGGGTTTCTCCTCTCTAATCAGGTGAAAGTTTACATGAAAGTTGTATAAATTTAACTGTCTTTAAGATTTTTATTAGTCCATCACACCTTCTTAAATTAGTCAGTGAATTAAAATTGATTGGATAGTGCTTGACATAAAGACATGATTGCAGTACGCCATGCTTCCTTACAGGACAGCTAAAACCAGACCTAATCTAATTGAAATATAACCTCTGTGCACTGAGGAATAAATTAATCTACACTGAAAATGTAGAAATACACTTTTCTGGGATTATTCCTGAAACAGCCTAATACTGCATTTTTCTTTCTCTTTCCTTCAAAACGTCTGGCAACTGTGAATACCTGAGGCAGGGAGTGAGTCTTCAAAAGTCAAAGCACAAATCCTAGGTTCTCATTTTTTTCCAGTCAGAAGAAAAACTTCTGTGAAGGATAGATTCTCTTTGATAATTGGTCTGTGAAGATGGGCTACATCATTCAGCTTTCACCCCTAATTGTTGGATACATTACACATTGGGATTTTTCACAGCCAATTTTTGAAGAAAGTTAAGAAAGAGGCCATTGCTTGACAAATGATCCTTCTGTTTCTGTCCTGTCTGAACCTCCTGATCCCCCTTTGTTTCACAGTCTGGCAGTAGCCTTCTCTTTGGCTGAGGTGCAGGTGGGTAGTGTTATTACAGCAGCAGTGCTTGGCTTGTGTAGTTACATTTCTGTCAGTATTTATCATAACAAACACTTTTTCCCTTTCAGTGGATTCGTAAATGGAGTCTCAAAGCTGGCTCAAAGCTGTCTCGGTATATCAAGGACCCAATTATTCTTTCAGTTACATAAAAGTAAGTTTAGAGCCATTACTAGAACTGATATAAATTTATTCCAGTGAGTACAAAATCTAATCCGATTTTATGGTAAGGAATACATTTTCAACTATTTGTTGGAAGATAAGTAACTTGAGATATTTGTTTTTTTAATAGCTTGATGAGAAAATTTCCCTCTGCTTTATTTCCAAAGAGGATGCCTGGCTGAGATGAACACCTGCTGGTCAGAAGGCTGCAGGCAGCATTATTGAGTGTAGGCTTTAGGTGGGCTGTCTGTAGCCAGCACTGGCTCATCACCTTTGTAGAGCTATACTGGGAACAGTGAGGACAGATGCCCTCCACAGCTGGTGACAGATTCATCCAGGGGCACAAGGGTCCATCTATTGCCCCCTGTGCAGATAATGTCAAATACAGAAGATTGATAAGGATGGTTTTTGGAGGAATTGAATGTCTCCTGTCTCAGAAACAGAGAATTAAACTGAAGATTCACACTCGAGCAAGCGTGCTGGATTGAGTGTGCTGGCACCCAGGGGCTTTGTTTTAGGAGAACATAACACCACAAAAATACCAACAAGACTTTGAACAGCCTCCCTCAAAGGGAATCTGGCACACAGATAATGTAGGGAGGGAGATGTTTCTGACAGTAGGAGACTCTTTATATCTGCAGGTGCACTGTGAATGAATCCACCGAAGGTGAGAGATATTCACATATACTAATATAAATGCACAGTGCAAATGAAGATCCTGATCGTTAGTCTTAACAGGAGACACACTTTCCTTTAGCATCATCAGGTTCGTGCTTAAAGCAATCTGAGATTTTTTTCTTTAACTGAACTGTTTTGAAACAATCACAGATAATTTTGATTATTCCCAGCAAAAAAAGGAGAAATCATGCAGACAAACATAGGAAATTTGCTTGGTAAAGTCACATATGGAAAAAGGTTTTGAATATGACATTTCTTCTTCCTTAGATCAGTGTGGGTGGAACTATTTGTTCACAAGATCTTCCTATTTTTCTGTTGCTTTACTTGATACTTCAGTTTTAATTCCTATTTTAGTTTGCACAAACTACTTTATTTTAGCTACAGGACATCAGAACTTAATAGCAGTTTTGTCATTGAATTCAACATGCGAATGTGGAGTTAGAGTAGTAGAGCAGAAAGCAGATGTCCAAAAGTTTGTTGCAAAACCAGGGCTTAACTTTGTTAAATCCAACATAAACGCTTAGCTTTCTTTTATTGTCTTTGAACTGAGGTCCACCAACAGAGCAAAAGGATCAGAATAGAACAACAACATATTTATTCTGACTTCTGATAGCTAAAAAGATCATTACAGAGGAATCAGTTGTTGATAAAGGATGAGTGGGTAGGAAGGCAGCCAATGTGTTTATAGACTTAGTTGATTTTTTTTTTTTTCTTTGAAGGATCTATGAAATAGGCAGTTGCTTGGATGGGGTAGATATTTTGATTCCAGGAACCTCAGAACTAATTAATGAGTGTGTAGTTCTGGTTTGTACCACACCTTTTGACTGAGACAGACATAAAAGTGGGCCCATGGCAATCTGACGAGGTTCAACAAGGACAAGTGCAAAATGTTGCACTTTGGCCGGGGCAATCCCAGGTGTGTGTACAGACTGGGAAAAGAACTCATTGAGAGCAGCCCTGTGGAGAAAGACTTGGGTATTCTGGTCGATGAGAGACTTGACATGAGGTAGCAGTGTGTGACTGCAGCCCAGCAGGCCAACTGTATCCTGGGCTGCATCAAGAGAGGGGTGGCCAGCAGGGAGAGGGAGGTGATCGTCCCCCTCTACTCTGCCCTTGGAAGGCCTCACCTGGAGTGCTGTGTCCAGGCCTGGGGCCCCCAGTACAGAAGGGATGTGGAGCTGTTGGAGCGGGTCCAGAGGAGGGCCACCAAAATGATCAGAGGGCTGGAGCACCTCTCCTATGAGGAAAGGTTGCGGGAACTGGGCTTGTTCAGCTTGGAAAAGGGTCCGTGGAGACCTCATTGCGGCCTTCCAGTACTTGAAGGGAGCTTATAAACAGGATGGAGAACAACTTTTTACACGGTCTGATAGTGGTAGGACAAGGGGGAATGGGCTAAAACTGAAAGAGGGGAGGTTTAGGTTGGACATCAGGGAGAAATTCTTCACTGAGAGAATGGTGAGGCGCTGGCACAGGCTGCCCAGAGAAGCTGTGGATGCCCCATCCCTGGATGTGTTCAAGGCCAGGCTGGATGGGTTCCTGGGCAGCCTGATCTAGTGGGTGGCAGCCAGCCCGTGGCAGGGGGGTTAGAACTAGATGATCTCTGAGGTCCCTTCCAACTCAAAACATTCTGATTCTGTTTAGCCCTGCAGGGAAGTTGCTTAAGATTGTAATAAAAAGCGTGCTCTTCCTGTGGAATCTTACATCTGTATCTGTAACAAATACATTTGCAGCTGTCATTAACCATCCCAGGCACAGGAAAAAACATGATGTGTCAAGATTTGAAAACTGCTAGTGTGATTTTCAGAAGTCCTGTGCCCTGATTAAGTGATTCATACCCTAGTTTACAGGAACAAATTGATTCTGGAGTATAGTACTGTGATCAACACATTCCTGAAAGGAATTTGCTGATGTGATAACAAATGGTGATCCCAAGCTGTCCTGCTTTAAACTCAGTCAAGGTTCCTTTTCCACTGAGCACTTGCTATCCTAGCCATATTTTGAAAGGAGATTAAGTCCAGAGAAGAAAATGAGTGTAATCATTCATGGATCCAAAGAGGCATATTTACAAAGGAAGCCAGATGATATGGCAGGGTGTTTTCAAAACTTTTCTTGAAGACAGATGTTCAATTGAAAAAGCTCTGATTTTTCTGCAGACTTGCAAGAGGAGATATGGACACTTTGTGAAGCAGATTTCACAAAATCAGTTCTGTTTGATGTTATCCCTTCACACATGGATAACAAACAAGAAAATCAAGAAATGATCATGGCTGTTAAAAAATAACTATGTCAGGAAGAAAAGCATGTGCTAGGAATTTCCCACAGAGATGTTTGGAATAATACTGTTACATTACTGTCTGTCATGTAGATGTCTTTTCTCTTTTGCCAAAATTCTGCGCACAAGACAAAGATATTTCACATAAAATCAACTTGCAAAGTATATGTTACTTTTTCATATTATTAATAGACAGTTATACAGAATTCAACAACTTTTCATCACAAAAATTGTAACAGAAATATAGTTTTAATAAGATTTTATAGAAAACAACAAGCTGAGGTAGTTAGCAGACAGCGTCAGTCGTATTTGAGATTAAAATATATAGATATCCATTAACTTTAAACAGCCTTAGGATGGCAGATTTCCAAAAAACACAACTTTAGGTTCGATTTCCAACAGTTATGTGCCCATTTGACTCTATCAAATGCTCAGCATCTGAGAAACTGGTGTTGACTGCAAAATTTCTCAGCTAAGCTTTGTCCATCATTAAATGACATCGCAGAATCACTAAACAGAGATTCTTCTTTTCCTGTGTTCTGTTTCTTTTCAGTTATTTTGGAAATGAGATACCAATGCTCCTCTCCCCAGAATTAGAAAAGGGGAATTAGAAAAAAAAACATTATTTTTCAAAAGCATGAGAAGCTAGTGAAGTATTAACTAATTTTTCAAAATATGAATGAAAACCTAAAGCTTCTCTGGTTTCAGAAAGAGATAACCTTATGAAAAGCAGTAATATTCCCATGGTAATAAAATTTTGCAAGAAATGTCTGATGTCTGACAATAAATTGATTGTGGTCTATCATACATTCCAACTCATCTAGTGTCTTAGTGTTTCTAATACATTTGTACCCTGGAGTTAGAATTTCTTATCGTTCAGAATTTGTTGAACTTTAAGGCATGCTGAACTTTAAGTCCTATTTGAACTTTAAGGCCATTTCCTTTCTTAGGACTTTACCCAAGGGTGTGGGGGAAAAGATCTTCCTGATTTTCATAGGTCAAATCTTTATCTTTGATTAATTAGTTTAATCAAAATTTTGGTACTTGAAAAATCATTACGTTCATTTAGGTAATTATGGTGCACATACTATCATAAATTAATCAGGTAAAATTTCACCTTTTCAGTGAGGGAATGGCTGGCCCTCTTTTAGTAAGACAATGTTGGATTGAATTCAAAATGCTTTTTCATTATCCGTGGCAGAGCTAGATCCAGCTGAATGATGCTAAACAGAGCTAAAAGGAGAAGGGAAGTCCTGCAGTTGTTAGTTCTTGGTTTTCTGCTGCAGATCCAAAGAGAATAGATTTCTTAAGAGCAAAATGACTGTAGATCGTGGCTATTTCTGGCCATCCAGTGCATTTAGTTCATGTTTTCTGGGATGAATTTGGTACGTGAAATTTGGTTTAACTTATATCTAAAGCACCACCAGGAGTGTCTCTGAGTTCCTATGGAGGGATACACCTTGGTGAGATTCTGCCTGAATATTTTGATTGCAGCATTTTGGTGAGATATGAACCCATTTCTTTCCATCCCAGGCTGAACATGCAGGGCTCATATGATCAAGGAAGCAGGATTGTATACTCACTGTGGAGCATACCCTTGCAATAAAGATGCAGGTTTTGGCACTCCAATCCTTAAAACAAGTACATCTAGTGTAGAACCACATACATTTAGACTCAGGCTGTTTTAAAACTGAATGGATTGAAAATACAGATAAAAATTGCACGGCAACATATTGTATTAAACAGTAGGTCACTTGGGATAGCTACCTTCTCTGAAACAAAAGAATATAATGCAGGAGAAACCTTGCAAACAGAAGTGCACACACTAGTAAATGCTGGAGCTGGAACTGCACAGATGTACAGACTAGTGTGGAACATGAGCATATGTTTAAAACACAATTTGGCTCAGATAAAAGTAGAAGCAATGATAGCCTGAAACATTTTTTATATAACATTTGTAAGAAAACACAATGCAATTAGTAGTATAATAGATAATTCTTCAACTCTTTCATTAAAGAACATTTACAACTGATTGCACCTATTTTCAAAAAATGTTCCCCTTTTTGCTCCTTTTTGAAGGAGAAAATCTTAAGCTAGGTTTGTTTACAGAGTGTGATTGCACTCAGCTGAGTACTGTTAAAAGGAAGCTTGTTTAACCTTAACTCAGGTTTGTGGAATCAGCAGAAATAGGAAACCATCCTGCACAAACACATCTATGAAGTGCTTACCTGAGTTCTTCAGGTAGGACATCTTGAAATTTATGCAGCCTTATTATAACTCTCTAAAACAAAGTGGCTGCTTGAAGTTAGCTACCTGTGTTATCTGTTGCTCTAAGTCAATGACAAGGGAGAGGTATATCCGAACCAGCAGCCTTTTTTCCTAACTGAAAAAAAGATTTCTGAATTGACAAAATTTCCATTAGATGGGTCAGGAAATGAGCCACAGAATCACTCAGAAGGGCAAAAGCTTAATTTTTTTGGAGAATATGTCTTACACTCAATG
This sequence comes from Alectura lathami, assembly GCA_013399715.1. Classification (NCBI taxonomy): domain Eukaryota; kingdom Metazoa; phylum Chordata; class Aves; order Galliformes; family Megapodiidae; genus Alectura; species Alectura lathami. The sequence goes on along the minus strand of VXAV01008453.1, from coordinate 533,601 downwards.
CTGAAGGAAGGGCATAGTGATGATTCAGACAAGCATTAATTGCAAAGTCATATGATGTAAATTAAATAGAAAAATACAATATTATCCTGAGGAAATTAGGTTTTATGTTAATTATGGAAATGATGGAGTAGTTTAAAGCAAATCTCTTTTTTTTTTTTTTTTTTTTTTAATGTTCCAGAGAGAAAAACAGTGAGAATACATGCGACTATTCAAATATTTTGTCACTTTCTAAACAGGTGATATAGTTTCATTTCTGCTCTTAAGCCATTAACCTTCTGTTCTAGTAGGATGATTAAAATTGGGTTTGCTTCAAATGCCAAAGAACTACATTTAGTTTGCAGAGACCATATACTTCATACACCGATATTTTCTAAATAATAAATTGTAATTTATAACAGTGCTAATTCTCAAAAAAAAAAAAAAAAATCTTCCAATCAGCAGAGTAAAGACCAATTGTGATAACAGGGGAAAAAAAAACAACTTTTATGAATGGGAAGATAGAAGAACCTACATCTCGAGTTAGTGGCTGACTCTCTTTGCAAATACAGAACAAGGCTATGAGTGATGCACACAGGCTTTAATAAAACTTTATCATTTAAACATTAGCTCAGAAGGTTTCCTGAGAAGGTACAGAATTCCCAGAAACAGAATTCTCTTCAGTATATCTAAGTATGGTCGTAGAATCATAGAATGTTTTGGGTTGGAAGGGACCTTAATGACCATCTAGTTCCAACCCCCCTGCAGGGGCACCTCCCACTAGTGCAGGGTGCTCAGAGCCCCCATCCAGCCTGGCCTTGAACAATTCCAGGGAGGGGGTGTCCGCAGCCTCTCTGGGCAGCCTGTTCCAGTGTCTCACCACCCTCACAGGAAAGGATTTCTTCCTAATGATACTGGATTTGCATTTAGAAAGATGGGCTTCATGTTCTAGTTTGTTTCAGGCAGTGTTCAAGTGTTCTACAGTTAATTTGGAATTATATTTGGACCAAAATTACTTTAAAAGGTAATCATACAGATCCTGGAGTACTAGCAGACAAAGATGTTACAATAAAAAGATATAAGTTAGGAACCGTAAAGACAGACTGCAGGATTTAAGCAGGTTTTCGGTGAGCAAGAGAAAAGCAAGAGGTTAAAAATCAGCCTACCATACTCTTATCTATTATAGACATATTTTGAGCAAGGAGAGCTTAAATGAAGATAAAAGTACAAGCACTAGGTGATATATCTGAGAAATCTCAGGCAACTGCTGATGGAAGCAGAAAAAGTAAAACTGCAGTTCTGCAAGGCACAGATAAGGCAGCGGGGGAACACAGTCACTGCCAGGAAAATCACTGCAGGCATCAGCAGTGCCATGGTCCTTAGGCACGCAATTATTCAAGAGACCAAATTCACCACTGTTGCCAAGTCTGTGTAAGCATGGTGGAAAGTGTGACAGTGTTGAGGCATCTTTAATCAGACAAGTGACTGTAGGCAAACATTTAACTCTGATACAAACTGTGTGTTTCTAGGAATCTGAGCTCAGATTCAACTGACAGATCCAATTTTAGAGCTTGAACATTTCACAAAGTGACATAGCACCACTGCTGGCAAATCTGATTACCAAGTGCTTACCTCCAGATTCCCAAGAGCCTATTGAATGTGACATGTTAAAATGTTTTGCCACGTCTGGTACAGTACAGGCTGACCTGAGAAAGCATGGTATGGCCTGGTGGCTGCCTATGTCTATATCACATGGCCCAAACAGATTTTCCAGTAGCATACAGAATGGTTCCTATGTTCCAATGATAATAATTGCAACAAAAATAATAGAAGTAGTAATGGATCTAAAGGGAATTTTGATAATCTAGCTCATCCCTTTGCTGAAACAGTTCAGCTAAGACTTTTCTCATATAGAAGAGAATGAAAGGATAGCTCCCTATGTCTTGTAGAGAATAATCTGTTTTTAGGTGCTGGTTTGGCATTTCTCATGCCTGTTTCTCTTTCAAGAGTATAACATAGCTAATTTGGCTTCAACTGTGGTTCACACTAGCCTCATGGACTTTTTTTGAGTAAGTTCCTTTTTGTTTTCCTGTTTGTGTATCTAAGCAGTCTTAGTGCAATTTCATTATTGAAAAGTATTTTAATTATTTATGAATAATTTGGACTCAAATTTTGTATTCTAGCTTACTTGAAGCCACTTATAGTCTTAATGATACTTGCAAATTTGAAAACTTTTTTTCTCTACTGCCTAGACTATTAATTTAAATGTGCAATAGTGCCAAATCCGTGAGAAATTATGGAGCATTTTTGATTGCTGTGGTATTTATCCACATTTTGAACATTAACCATAAACTCTCATATAAGAAATCTTGTTCACAGAAATACTTCCTAATTTAACAGATTGAGCATTTGAGAATAAAACTCCTGCATTATGTCAATGAATCCTCATCCATGTGTGGGTTAAAGTGGATCATGTGAGAGCTCATGTCAGTTAAAAGGGAGGCAACCTGAGGACAATAACAAGGAGTGAATCCTGCTGAATTGATTAACAAAATCAAATGTGTTCCAAATATTGGTAAAAAGCCTTGCTGGATTTCTTGTTGTTGTTTTAAATGTGCACTAATCCTGACCGATTTCACACTAGTACAGTGCATCATTTTTTATTTTTCTTTTGATTTTTTTATTTATATATTTATTTTTATGGTAAACCCCTCAATGCTATCTTTTGTATTGATGAGCTTACCTAGAACAAGAAAGCTTAGAAGTGCAAATGAAGTACTGCGTGTTTGCATTGATAACAGCAATAGCATGCAGAACTCTGTGGATGAGGGCCAAAAAAATGAAATTAGGAAGAATTTCTAATGGGTGCATATGACAATCTGCATATCTGCAACATAAATTAAAATATTTTAATGTCATTTTCATTGTCAGATAGATGTCCATTCCTGTGACAGTCTTCATTTCTACATAAATATATAATGACAATAAAGAGTTTTATTTGCCACTGGTGCAAAAGTTTTATGCATAAGCTTCCTCATGTACTGTATCCACAAGTACGTCATGTTTTCTACAATTACAGACCTAAGAAAATTGAAATAAAACATGTTTCATTAAATGTTCACATCTAGAGTTATCCAATCTGTGTTTTAGTTGTCCTAGGAATCACTCTACGTATATAATTCAAACAGAAAAATATCCGTTGCTGTTGTTATGTGATGTTGTGTCCTTTGGACGCAAGACAGGGTTTATTTATGGCAGTAAGATTATTATTCTCAATATAACCCTAACAGCAGGTCAGATGACACTAAAAAATTGAGAAAATAACATCTGTTTAGATAAAATTCATGCCTAATTCCAGAAGGCAATCATGTCACCATTCAGTTGCAAATGAGACCTTCAGATTTTTAATTATGATTGGTATGTAGCAAATCCTACATACATGGAAAACCTCCAGCCTTATTTCTCCATAGAAAGTAGATTTCTCCTTATGGGAGTGGATTCCACTGAGTACTCCATTGATTTGCCAATAGTCACATGCAGGATATGATGCCTTCTAGGCCCTACCAAAAGATTTCAAAACACAGAATATAGCCCAAATGTAGTGATTTTACAAGAAGACACATGCTATATTTCCATCAGTTATACTGTCATTATATACTGACAGTTATAACGCCATTGTTGAGGATGCTAGGTGTCTGAAAGGCAACACATTAATAACACAATCGTGCACATACTGTGTATAAAATTAAGAAAAAATGGCCATATAAAATAAGAATATCCCTGGTAAAAATGAATCACATTGCAAAAAAAAACCAAACAAACCAACAGCTACATCCTCTCCCCAGTGAAATTTCTGGAAATATCTAGAACACAAGAGTGAATTAACAAGATTGAATATATGCCTCAAGGTGATTTCTCATAAAATATAAAACGGAATTATAAAAATCATAAATATTAAACTTTCCCTCAGATTCTTTGTAATTGAAAGAGCTAATGCATCTTCAAGGAGAACTTGGAGATGCATTAACTATTATGTTCCTCTCACTGCCAGAAGACTTGGCATACCAATGACCAGATCTTCCAAATGCAGAATGTACAGATCTTACAAAGAAACCATTACTTCTCTGTCCAGTATTAGAAGACAAAAAACTAAAAGAAAAAGAAAAACATTTTTCCTAAGATGTTACTACTCATTAATTGGAATAAAATACTTTTGAAATGTTTCATTCTTCCTTTTTAATAGTTTACAAGCATAGATACATCCTCTATTGATTTTTTTTTTTCTCCTAGTTATTTTCAATAACAATTTAAGGAACTTACTTTTTTTTCTGACTCATACCTCTCAGTCTGGGTTTTATTTCCAACATAATTTTATGCTTCAAGCCTAGTATTTCCAAATCTCTCTAAAACTCAGATACAACAGGTAAGAAGATGCACTTCATCTGGAATACTGAAAAGCAAATTACTTAGCCGTGGATTTTCCAGCAAACACTGAGGAATGGAAAAGAGGCTCCTGACAGCATTTATGCCCAGAAGTTTTGTAAGGCTGCTCTGGATGTGGTGGAGTGCTGTCCTGTGGATACCACATTGATAGGATATGCAGAAACTAGATGAACAGTAGGCTGAAAACTTGAGGACAACAAGGCTTTGAAGTTTTGAGATGCTCTTGTGCATCAGAAGGAGGAGAAGTTAAGCACATGGTTATGGCTGTATGCAGTGACCCTTGCTGCTGAACAACTGAGTTATCCCCTGGTCTATATATATATATCAATGTGGAAGGGGTCAGCCTGCAGTGTTCCTTGTTGGGGAGACAGCATTACAATTGTGCTTTATTAGGCAGCGTTTTATGGTTCACAACACATTAAGATGGCTACAAAATGTGATGTATAATGCATTAATAACTGAAAAATTATTTATACACTCAGTATTTGTCTCACCAGGCTGACCCCACTCAGTCCATTGTACGGCTCTTCCAGTGTTACTCTGTTTTGAATAGAGCAAGACCCATCTATTTTATTTTTTTCTCAAGGAAAAAAGATATATTAAAGATTCCAGTTATGTTGATTCATAATTTGTGAAAATCACATTAAAATTGCATTAGTTTGCATGAGAATGGTCTCATGATAAGAATAGATTTAGGATGCCATGTCGCTAGTCACACATCTTATAATTCTTTCTTCTTTTTCCATCACATTTGTATTTCACAGAACTTTACTTCACATTGCACAAAGATACAATTAAAATTCACAGTCCATATAGAGACAATATTTGTATTCCTGTTCTGCAATATCCACTCAGAAGTCCAGGCTTGCCCGAGGTCAGTGTGGCTCAGAGGAGAAGAGCAGCATCGAGCTGACTCTAGCCCTGGGCAGAATCCCTTCCTTGGGGCATGAAACAAACCCCAGGGGAATCTTCCCTGCCCTCTTTAGAGTCCACATTTATTTTATAATATTTCTTCATCCTTGATGTCCACTACAGGAAATTTCTATTCAAGGAAGTTGTGCGGGTGAAGGATAACAGAAGGACAAAACAAAACTGTTTCAGCAGCTTGTGTTTTATGAGAAACAGAGGTAAGGGAGAAACCACTCATGCATTCCAGAATGCCAAGGGCAGTTAGAATGCTCCCTTGGAGCTTTTTTATTCACTAGAACTGAATAAAACACAGAATTCACTGGGCTTTTGGCAAAGCAGGCCTTCAAGAAGGCATAAAATTATTACAAAAAAAAAAAAATCTTAAGGTCTTCGTTCTTAAAATCTTGATTGCTTTCTCTAGCAGCAATAAATTCTCCCTCAGTTTGGCTGTCTAATCTATCTGATCTCGCTTTTCAGGATTAGGAAAGGGAAATGAGGTTAGTATCATTGGTCAGACCAACTGTATCAATGGCCTCCTTTTGGGATTAGGCCAAACAGGGACTCTGTGTTTGATATGGTAAAGTTGAGGGAAAGCCTACAGTGCTCATGACGCCCAGGGCCAACAAGCTGATTGCAGATGTGCGAAACAGACAGCAGTACCAGGCTAACTGCTGCTAATAGCAGATGGGAATATTCAGCATGACCTGCCGAGTTTATTCAGCACAACCCAGCAGCCAAGATCCTCTCTGCCTTGGAATGTGCACTTGAGAGAAAGGCTCTCTTCCTGTCACACTACTGCTCGAAATTCTGAGTTTGTGAGATCCCCTCATGCAAACCCTTAGCTCCTCCTTGCTCTCCCCACCACTAGGGAGGTCCTCCACTTGTTACTCTGACTCAATCTATTCCCCTTGCAGACTGGATGTTGGCCAAGTCTAGCACAGGATTTCTCTAACCTGTGACATTCAGACGTGCACAGAGTTTACTTGTGTAGAAAGCATTTTTAAGAACTAAAAGGCATTTTTTTAAAGTGAAAATTACTCTATATTTGTAGTCCTTTAAAGAGAATGCTAGCGATTAGTGATTGGCAACACCAGTTGGTAGAAAATATATGTACTAATATTGTCATGGTATTGTTAAACTTCTGGGCCAGAGATCAATGAAGCTTCAAGGGATTCTGTCCTCCTCAATATCCTACTATTTCTTAGGGGGTTGTATCTTGTAGAAAGGTTGTGAAAACTCTATACAAATTTTTATCCTTTCCCCTGGGTACAAGGAGGTTACTCCTCAGCCTGGGTCCCCACCTCATGTACCTGTCAGGTCCTGGGGCCTGGGTCCTGATGACCCTCTGTAGCAGCTTTGTTCTGCTGCAGATCTTGGCTGTTCCTTCTTTTCATTGCTGGAACTTGCTCCGGATAGCACTTCTGAAGGAGAAAGGGGTTTGGACAGCAATATGCAGCCAGCTCCAGTCCTGGCCAAAGCACAGGGAGGTACAGGACTGTTGGCAGTAATGCAACAGGATCCAGGCATGAAATGCTGTTCAGAATTGTGGCTGGAGAACTGTAAGGAGGATGTTTCTGAAATGAGAGTTTTAAAGAAGCTAGAAACAAAACATTTTATTAATCGGCCAAACGGATCCTAATTATGAATTCTTTCAAGTTATTTCCTTTTGGCCAGCCTAGTTCAGCTGGAGGTCTGCTGCAAACTGCAGCTATAGTAGCTCACTCCAGCTGAATGCTTCAGAAGAGCAGAAATGAACAATACATATTATGTATTGTTAAAACAGAGGTAATTAACCTGTAAGGTGGAATTGCAACAGCTCAAAACCAAGTTCCTGGTTCC
>VXAV01008453.1:458891-479031 GCA_013399715.1 Alectura lathami | reverse complement strand
GTAGTTGAAACAGCCAATGAAATGGGTGGAGATATGTCAGTAGGTATCTTCCATGAAACGCTGTGGTCTTATCTCACAATTTATAACACATGTTAAAGTGAGCAAGTGTTTAAGCCCAAGCCCATGGCTAAATTTTCTCTTAAATATTAGAGGTTTATTGTGAAAAAAAAATGTGAAAGCATTTCACATTCAAATGTGAAGCAAAATTAAAACAACCACAAACAACTTGTGGCTCTGTAAGGCATTCTTTTCTCAGGAAGTCTGCAGACATTTTGGTTAGTAAACCTAGAAGATTACAGGCATTCAGAGTAGAAATCAGATATTTTTCATTATTCAAAGGCAGTACCTGTTCAGGGTTAGCTGTCAGTGGTCCTAAAATTTGTTTTCAAGGAAATTTCTGAGCTCAGACGAAGTCACTGCAGCTCTACAGCAGGAAGTTGTTGAGATTCTTGGGATCTGCTGACCAGAGTTACTCATCTCCTCAACACACCTTTCTCTGTGCAACTGAAACAATGGAAAGAGGACTCTGTAAGTGAAATCTATTGCATATACTTTTCTGTCTTCAGGAAACACATAGGGAATTTTTATGCCTTGGGACGGTTCAAAACGGAAGTTCTCAGCTACAGTAGTACACCCTTGGAAATCCCTCAGTAATAACTTACAATTAAATAATAGAATATTTTTCCCTGGAGAGGGAATATTTTACAACATTTTATTTATGATTTAGTTAACATATATATATATATAGCACAAATCATTCTAAAACAGCTAAATACCCAGCTTCAGAATGTTGTGTACAGAGTATTACAAAGTTTGAAATGGTTTTCCTGTCTCTGTACATCAAAAACTAGTATATGTACAGAAAATAGTTTATATTAGACTATTAAATACAGATGTCCTTCCCACCAAATCTTGGGTATCAGAGTGAAGAGCAATAGTAACACATGTTAAAATATATTTATACACTGTTATCACGGTTCCATTTTAATCTGTCCATGAATATTACAATAGCTGCAATACCCCCAAGTTCTGTAAAACACATGTAGCAAATATGCAGGTCTATTCTTTTCCTTTATTCATGGAGTTTCCTAAGCGGATTGTATCTTAGGAAATTATTCCTTACAGGCTGTGCGAAGCATCTGAAACCAAGGAGTTGAAATATGGAGAGGTGGGCTGAAAAAAAATTCATGAAGTTCAGCGAAGAGAAGTGCTAAGTCCTGCACTTGGGCAAGAACAACCCCAGGCTCCAGTACATGATGAGGACACCCAGCTGTAAAGCAGCCTGACAAGAAATGACCAGGGGTCCACCAAGTTGAACATGAGTCAGTAATGTGCCCTTGCTATTAAGCAGGTCAATGGTATTCTTGGCTGCATTAGGCAAAGTATCACCACCAGATTGAGGGAGGTGGTCCTTCTGCTCTACTCAGCTCTAAACAGCATTGGTGAGACTGCACATGGAGTGCAGTGTCCTGTTCTGGGTCCACTGGTACAAGAGAGACCCAAGCATACTGGAGAGTGTCCAATAGAGGGCTACAAAGATGATCAAGACACTGGAGCACCTCTCCTAAGGTGAGAGGTGAGAGGATGAGAGAGCTGGGCCTGTTCATCTTGGAGAAGACGAGGCTCAGGGGGATTTCATCAATGTATATTACTGCTTGTATACTACTTTGTCTGGTCACTGTTGCAAAAGATAATAAAAAATATTTTTACATTTTTATATTAACAGCATAAAATATATTAACAGCAAGAGGAGGGCCAAGGAGAATCTCCATCCTTTATTGAATGTGGTGGGGAACAAGTCTTTGATAGTCAGACCACTCATCCCCAGGGTACTCTGCCCCCTGACCTGGATGACAGGGATGGGGAGCAGAATAAACCCTCCGTAGTTCGGGAGGAAACAGTTAGAGATCTGCTGCTCCACCTAGGCTGTCACAAGTCCGTGGGGCTGGATGGGATCCACCCGAGGGTACCTGAGGGAGCTGGCATGAGTGCTTGCCAAGACACTGTCCATTATTTATCAGAAGTCCTGGTCAACAGAGGAGGTCCCATATTACTGGAGACTTGCAAATAAGATGACTATCAACAAGAATGATCTCAAGGGGGATCTTGGGAACTACAGGCCTGTCAGCCTGACCTTGGTATCAGGGAAAGTTAAGGGGCAGATCATCTTGATTGTGATCACGCAGCATGTGAAGGACAACCAGAGGATCAGGCCTAGCCAGTAAGGCTTCATTTAAGGTAGGTCCTGCCAGATCAACCTCATCTTCTTCTATGACCAAGTGACCCGTCTGGTCGATGAAGGAAAGGCTGTGCATGTAGTCTACCTAGACTTTATTAAAGCCCTTGATACTGTCTCCCACAGCATTCTCCTGGAGAATCTGGCAGCCCATGGTTTGGACAGGTGTACTCTGTGATGGGTGAAAAACTGGCTGGAGGGCCGGGCCCAGAGAGTGGTAGTGAATGGTGTAAATCCAGCTGGGTACTGGTCATGAGCGGTGTTCCCCAGGGGTCAGTACTGGGGCTGGTCCTGTTTAATATCTTTATTGATGATCTGGATGTGGGGATTGAGTGCAACCTCAGCAAGTTTGCAGATGACACCAAGATGGGAGGAAGTGTTGATCTGCCTGAGGGAAGGAAGGCCCTACAGAAGGATCTGGACAGCCTGGATCGATTGGCTGAGGCCAACAGCATGGGGTTCAACAAGACCAAGTCCTGCTTTTTGATCACAGCTACCTATGTGATGCTACATGCTTGTGGCAGAGTGGCTGGAAAGCTGTGCGGAGGGAAATGACCTGGGTTGACAGCCAGATGAACGTGAGCCAGCAGTGTGTCCAGGTGGCCAAGAAGGCCAACGGCATCCTCGCTTGCATCAGAAATAGTGCAGCCAGCAGGACAAGGGAGGTGATCGTCCCTCTGTACTCGGCACCGGCCGCACCTCGAGTGCTGTGTTCAGTTTTGGGCCCCTCGCTACAAGAAGGACATTGAGGCCCTGGAGCGTGTCCAAAGAAGGGCAACAGAGCTGGTGAAGGGCCTGGAGCACAAGTCTGATGGGGAGCAGCTGAGCAAACTGGGACTGTTCAGTCTGGAGAAGAGGAGGCTCAGGGGAGACCTTGTTGCTCTCTGCAACTGCCTGAGAGCAGGTTGCAGTGAGGTGGGGGTCGGCCTCTTCTCCCAGGTAACAGTGATGGGATGAGAGGTAACGGCCTCAAGCTGCACCAGGGGAGGTTCAGGTTGGATGTTAGGAAAAAATTGTCCTCTGAGAGGGTGGTCAGGCATTGGAACAGGCTGCCCAGGGAGGTGGTGGAGTCTCGTTCCCTGGAGGTGTTCAAGAAACGTGTAGATGTGGCACTCAGGGACACGATTTAATGGGCATAGTGGTGTTAGGTTGATGGCTGGACTAGATGATCTTAGAGTTCTTTTCCAACCTTAAGGATTCTGTGGTTCTATGATATAAATACCTGAAGAGAGGGTGTAAAGAGGATGGAGCCAGGCTCTTTTCAGTGGTGTCCAGTGCCAGGACAAGAGATAATGTGCACAAACTGGAGCACAGATTGTTCCCTCTGAACATCAGGAAGCACTTCTGTGCTGTGTAATCGGGCACTGGCACAGGTTGCCCAGAGGCTGTGGAGTCTCCTCCTTGGAGAAGATGTGGATGCCTGGTCATGGTCCTAGGCAACCTGCTCTGGGTGGCCCTGCTGGTTGGATGAGATGGACCCAGAGGTCATCCAACCTGAACCATTCTGTGATTCCACGATTTGGTAAAATGCCAATATTTAATAATAGACCTTAGATATACAGTGGATAGTTACCAATGTATTCCGAGATCCTATGTAATTACTGTTCTGTTTAGTTTTCATCTGATTCTGTTGCTGTTTCTTGAGATCTGTATGCACATAAATTAATGTAATTCATCAACATGACAGCTGAATTTTAAATTTGCTGTTATTTTTTAAACTGTTCAGCTGTTCTCTTTAACATTAACATTGATGCAGTTTTTACGTTGTGTACTTTGTGAGATCCTTAATTCCAGATTTATGTACCATAGATAGAAATATGTATTCCTCAGAGGTTCAGATACTTTTGTTTTCTAGAGATCTTTCTCAAATAGCACCTTAAGCACTTCTGAAGTCATGAGACAATTCATGTTCAACTTAATCTTCTATTTGGCCATCAAAGTGACATAGGAGTTACTCTAAAGGCTGGAAAGTCATTCCTCTGTTTCTGTTCCATGCCAAAAGCCCTTTCTCAGTGCAGAGGTTCGAAATTGTTTTTATGACCTGAATGCCTCTGCTTCCATCTGTTTTTCTTATAGAATATGTGAAAAACATACTCACTCATTATATTTCACAAGTTGACAATACAGTTTTGTTTTTTTTTTCTCTAAATATAGGTTGATGGAACTCTGTTTCTATGACAGTTTTTTCAAAAAAAAAAAAAAGAAAATAGTTAGGAAAAGTTGATTATGAAAACAAATGAAGAGATGTATTGCGAACCCACTGTTTATGAAGTTGACAGAACTAACTGTAATCTTTCATAGCATGCTTTCTCCTTGAAATAATATTCACTTCTTGACCAAGACTAGAATGGAATTTTGTGGCCTGCTTTTTTCCTCTTTAATATGTTAACCTCTTAGGAAGAAAACATACAACCTCCAACTGAACGGAGGGGAAACCTAGCTCTTTGCCTCCCTGGAAGAAGGATCCAGCAGTTGTCTGAAGAGTCTGATTTTGGTGCTGGACATAGTCTGTAAATGCACCACTGGATGGCAAATACATTTCTCATTTTTCTTTCTTTTTTTTCTTTCTGTTTTATTTCTTCCTTTTTTTCTTTTTTTTTTTTTTTTTTTTTTATAAAAGCTGCAAAACAAGAATTTATACCAGCTTTTAAAATTTTCTTTTAAATAGAACCTTTCCTTCATTTTCATTACACTGAACCTGCAACAGAGGCACAGCAAAGTATTAACAATAATCTTTAAAAAGCAAACTTTCCACAAAACAACAGTTGTCAGACTTGCTATATTGGGAAAAAAAATAATTCAAATTTGATATAAACAAGCTGATAATAAGGTAGCAACAATGAAATAGAAACAGATTGATAGTGGGCTAAAAAAAACCCCTACATAATTAGTTCTCAAAACAAACAATATTTTCATTGAAAAGTGCTGGATATCTTTAATTCTGTTGGAAGGAACCTTAGTTTGAAATAACAAATTGATTCCTGATTTTAGAGTCCTGTATGAAAAAAGACCTTACCAGGTTCCAACAAAAGATCTTCAGTTATAAATAATGGCCACACTCTGCATACCCTTAAAGACTTCCTTATGAAACATGCAGTGCGACATGCTATAGTTAAATATATGTCGCTATGACAATAATGAGAGCTTGATTAACTCCATTCTATAGGAAGCTGCATATTAATTTCTATAATGCTTAAAATTAGATGAGTTCCATCTGAGATTTAACGTTTTCCTTTGCCAAATGAAGATGCTAATCGTGGTATTCAAATGTTTGAAGAGAGAATTGGGAAGCACAGTGCAGACAAAAAATCTATACTGTTACCATTTTAGCAATACTCATGTGCCCAACTTAACCAATCATGAATGAAGCCCTTTTACTTCAATATTTGGGCGATGTCTAGTACACCTCAACTGATGACGATTTTTGAATTTCATCTGCAGAGGATTAAAAAGGAATGGATGCTTTGTAAATAAATTACCATAGTATTTATTCTTCTTGAGAGAGAATGTCAGTGCAATTTGATTGAATATAACTTGAATTGTAGGAGATGTTTATCTAAATCAAATTTACCAAAAATTTGCATATCTGGAGGTCATTATTGACTATGGATTACTTTTTGACACAAAATATATATTCTACATCTGGATATTGAATCATTCATCTACCAGGATTTCTTTGATCAAGTCAACTTATGATTACAACAATCCATAAAAAAGATACTAGTTTCCTATACTATTCCTATATTTCTTTGTTTTCACTCAGTTCTCATAGATAAGATACAAATCTTATATTCCGTATGGTTTGTTTCTAATCCAGCATTTGGAGATGTGTTGAGGTTTTTGTCTGCTTAAAAACTGAGGCCACTATCCGCAAAGAACTTTGCAATTCTGGTACAGAGGGAAATATCCCAGCCAATTTCATTCCCAGCAGGTGTCATGGGGTTAAGTGCTTCATGGCAGTAAAGTGTTGCTTTATTTCTTCTGGAGTTGCTAGTCAAGTACAGTGTTTTCTGGTAACGTCCAGTGAGGAGCATGTGATTTCTTAGGGTAAAAACAAATAAACCAGCAAACCTTAGAGGAAAGATATTGTGAGAACAGTGTAGGATCTATGGCTTACTTCTAGTCAAGCTTCTCACCAAATGATTACAACTGATTTTAATCTTCAAAGCCATTTTAGGCTTCAAAGCTTTTCAATGTGCCAGTTTCATTTACACCTTCGTCTCCTGCAAAGAGAGATGGTGTCATACATTAAGCATTATTTGAGGGAATGTAGCAATGATTGCTACCAATGATTGCTACAGTGCAAACCAATTCTTTATCTGCTCTTCTGTTCCTCCTGGCTGATGCATCAGCTTACTGATTTCAGCAAGTGTCAGCCATCTAAAAATCACCATCTCTGAACAAGAGGAATGCCAAAAAAAAATGCTACAAAAATTACACAGGCTTTAACTAAATCTTAATCACTGAAGTTCTGAACAGACTGATGATGACAGCTATCATGCTGAAAAATGTCATAACTTATGACACACGGTATGTGTTCTCTGAAAGACTGTAAACCAGCACTTCAGCTTTTAGTAGATATTTAGGATGCAGGTTGCTATATTACATAATTATGGCTGTCACAAAAGATTAAACTTGTACTAAAAATATGCACCACTATCGAAACACAAAGTGTATTTTCTCTTTTTTTCCTACTGCTTCTTCTCCTTCCTATCTCTATTTAATCTATATATTATTTATTTTTCATTGTCCTACCTCCATTCACTTTGGCATTCATTCTTTTCTTTGTTCCATTTTTCTTTACACCTTTGTTTTTTTCCCCCATCCCTGTATTTCCAAATGATTGCTTATTTAGGGAAAGAAAATGAGTTTTTTTTTTTTTTTTCCTGGTATAGCATCATTCTCAATTCCCTTTGCTTGTCCCCTTCATTTCTCAATATTACATGATTGGCCTTATTTCACATCTCTGCAGTCTGAAATTCTTCCCTTCTATGGAATTCCTGTTTTCCTGTGCTTCCTCCAGCTGATAATTTTGCTCCTTCTATCCACTGACTATGTGTTCTTCTTACTCCTGATGATATTTGTATTTTTTTTTCAAAATAGTATGTCATCCTTAATTTTAAGCAAGACTCGCATAACCCAAGGTGCTTTATATCAGGGTACGCCTGCAAAATATCTTAAGCAAACTGTAGGTATGCATCCAGTGTATTACTGGTTCTTCAGTGAAAAGCAACAGTGCATTATGGATTTTGATGAGGAAAAGCTAAAGATAGGATTGCTGATACAGTTCAAGTAAACTGAGAAAAAGCAGAAAAGCAAAGCTGTATCATGAGGAGTTGTTTTGAATTTCTGTCCATACCACAGATCGGGTGGACCTTGGGTCCAGTCTTCACCTAAGCGTTCTTAGATTTCAGTGTATTTAATGTGTGTCCTTCAAGTCTCTATCTAATCAACCCTTCTTTCTATTGTCTTATCTTCTGTCTTTGAACTTCAAAATGAAATTAGGTTAATTTTCCTAGGACTTCAGTTAATATAGTATTTAAATTGATCTAATTATCATTTAACTGTCTTACTAGGATATTTACAGTTTATTTATGATTTATAAATAGCATTAATATTATCTAATTAAAGACAATTTAAATGCAAACTATTATCACTTTCAATAGGTCTTGCACCCTCAGAATTTAAAGAGTTAGTTACTCAATCATGTAACCCTCAAAGGTGCTTGTTTTTAGAAAAATCTATTTTTGCATTAAGCATTACATTTATGTGACAGAAAATTACTTTGTTACTTATCAACTTGTTATTAGTATGTCATACACTAGCTCTGAGATATCAGCTTCTCGTTAAGCCATTGTTAGACAAAGGAAGGAAAAGAGACTTGCGAAAATTATACAGGTTTCATGTCTCGTCTTGTTATTCTACTTTATGCACTCTGCATGCCATAGCACAGAATGTACAGTGTTCTGTGTTTTTTTTTTTTTTTTTCATACCTAGAAGAAATCTATAAATCAAGTAAAACATTCAGTCTCTAGCTGGCACTTGCAATCTGTTGTGACAGACTGCAAAATGAACAGTCTTGTAGCTGAGAGAAAGTCGCTACTGAAGTCTTACATCCTATGTTGACTTCTTATTAGCAGTTCAAAAAATTCTGGTAGTACAATTCCAGTTTTAAGACCATAATATTAAGAATCTTGCCTGTGAATGTTTAATGTTGCTTAATTAATTTAAATTGCACCAACTCTTATTTTGCTAAGGCTTTCAATGAGGACTGAGATATCAAGGGCCTCATAAGTAGTAATTAAGACTGTGAAACAATAGCTGTGATGAAGAACGTAGTGTGCTGATGTTTTCTTCTCTATGCTCACTGCAGTCCTAGAGCATCATCAGGAAATACATTTGAAGCAGCAGATATCAGACTTTCTTCATACAAAATCTTGACATTTGGCTTTAACTGAAGGTCTTTTGGCCTGTCTCATATCCCTGACAAGAGTAATGGCTCCAGAAGGTTGTTTTTCATCCAAACAGTCTTGAGAGCAGTGCTCAGTGGAATTTTGGGTTCTTCTGTAGTTTAGCCATCTCAGAGCCCAGTGGAGGTCAGCAAAGGGGAGATGGCCTGGCTGGCATACCAGGCGTCTCACTCCAATCTGTGCACCACAGGCAGGTGGCTGACACCTAAGAATTTGGTGATTTCCTATGTAAGGATGGGTGATTTCCAAATGTACCTAATTATAGATGAGAGGAAACGACCCTAAAGCCAATTTCTGTTCCCAAGGCTTTTGTTGTTTCAGTAGTGGAAAGGGTAGAGAAAGAGTGCAGCCCTGGGCCTTAGTGAGGTTTGGATAAAGCTCTAAATCTCAGATATTCAAAGGATTTTGCACTGTCATTCATGTTCAGCAGCCTCGGTTGCAACTGGTTTCAAGGAGGTTTGGTGTCTCCATCAGTGCAGAGTTTCCTGTCTGCCCGATGGCACATGGTGATTTGACTGTGGAAGAGACTGCAATATTCAAACTCAGAGTGCATTCACCCTCTTCATCTATTAGGCAGTACAGATATAATGAAATAACTTCTGCAAAATACAAGTATCTGTTTCAACAGTCTTCAATACTGTCCATTGCAAGTTTGAGAAATCAAACATGGATATTATTGTGTATGGGAAATTGATTTTGTGAGGAAAAATAAACGTTCATAAGTTTCTAAAATATAACAAATAACAAGAATATAATGTTTGATTCAATAGACTTCTAAATGAGTGAGTCTACGTGTTTGAGTTTAGTTCAAAACACAATGAGAATTCATAATTACTTTTACTAGTTGCTGACTAACTGAAGAATTCTTATGGAATGTCACTTGCTCGAGAGCTGTTGTTAGTATTTTAATACTTGCTTCTTCTCATTAGCAATTAAAGGTGTCCAGTTAAAGGTGTCCTCATGTTTAACAATTTGTCAATTATAATAAATGTATTGAAAAACTTTGTTATTTTTAATCAATTCTAAGAGGAAAATGACAATCAAAATAAAAAACAAATATATGTAATTTACTTCTTTACATATTTTTCACATTTTGTTTGAAGTGTTCATGTTCATAAACATGGGTATTTTATTTAATTTTTGACATTTATAAGATCAGCTCATAGATGCTACCTAATTACGGACTGGAATTACTGTGATTTCATTTTGTCTGTTCTACCATGCTCTCAAATTATAGAATATGTCTGAGCTAACAAACAAAATTAAGGCATAATACAAAGGGATTCCCTTGGACTCATGGTAAGAGAAAGCGACTATAAAATGTAAAATGCCTAGAGAAATTCTGCCACTCAAAGTCTTGAAAACGGTATAGTTTAAGCAACTCAGTGTTATTCTGCTAATCTCTTTGAAGTAATGTACCTTTTCCATTAACACAACAGCAATAATTACACTCCATGTAATGTAGAAGGAATTTACGCAGAGGTAAATCCAGTTCAGTGAACTTTCTTCACAGGTTAGAATAAGGCCCCCAGACTGCTTTCTTTGAAATAAATTTTGCTGTATTGGACTAAGAACATCACTACATTTCTTCCTCAAAATATATGAATAATGCACTTTTTGGGTTAAAATATTCTTTTTCCTTCTTCAGATGAAAAATAAATCTGATTATAATTATTTATTTTCTATGTACAACTGGATATACGAGTACAAATGATTATTCCTTTTTAAAAAAGAGATCATCAACCCTTGAGCTGATGTAGTATACGGGGGGATATAAAATCCATTCCTAAGAAGGTCACTGTTATAACATGTTGTTAAGATTTATTTGTATGAAAATAGTGTTTGCCTCACTGTCAGCTTTCATTACTCCCTTCAGCCTCATGAAGGAAGACAAATTCCAGATGCTTTAGTTGCCAAATCATTTCCCTGAAAGCTGCATGATAACCAGAGAAATCATGGCATGTGGGGCTGGAGCCCAGTCAGTGGAAGTTGGTCTAAGGCAGGGCCAACTGCTCCTTAATAACATCAAACTGTTATCTGTCTGATCATGTTCTGGAAGCCTAAGATGATGCCTCCCTACATAATTAGATATTAAGAATTTATTTTTAATGGTGGTGAGCAATTAAATTGCTGCATTGGAAGTTATTTTATGGGAAACAAACACTGTAGCCAGGAATGATGGGCTCACAGATGGCTCAGTCTGCCTTGGTGCAAGGAAGTGGCTGGGATGAACTTGCAAGCTCCCAAGGAAAATCTTCTGACAGCTAAACCAAATATTCCAGTCTGTAGAATTTTCTAAGTTTTCTTACTTGAAACATTCCCTGTTGTACTTAGTCACAGCTACCTTGTCCCAACAACTCCTAGAGCAAGGATCATCCCTTTTATAAATGACAATTTCTTCGTTCTCAATTTTCTAGCCTTTCATTATGATTCAGTCCCTTCTTGTCTTCTGCCACATGGACCATGGCTCACTTTTTTCTAGCAGCAATGTTGCTCTTATCCACTAGAGTCAAACGTCAGTGGACCAGTTCAGGAGAAAGGAATTGTCTGGCTTTTCTCAGCATCCTCCATCAACAGCTCTCAATGTCGCTCTCTGTGTCGCACTCCACATAGCATATCTTTTGCCCAAGTGTCTGCACCAACTGGATTACGTGTTGCCTTTCTCCATGCTTTTCACCAACAAAGTGACCTGGTCTTCCAGTTAATGTCACTGTTTCTTGTTGCAGTAGCTGAGACTTGTGATAAAAACATATGCTCTGTGATTTCAACTTTCAAAAACATAGCTAAGCTAGCTCTAAAGCAGGCTGTTTAGGCCCTGCTAGTGCTGTAGTTGGCTGGTCCCACATATGATTATGACTGCAGCTGCAGTATGCTTCCCCTGATATCCAAGCCAAGGTTAAACGTATTTGTGCTACTGAACACAAGCCAGCAATGTGTTCCTGCAGTGAAAGCTAAAAACACGTTGGGCTGCACTGACAGGAGCACAGCCAGCAGCTGGAGGGAAGTGATTATTCTTTTCTACTTGGTGCTGTGGTGAGGCTGTATATTCAGCATTGTGTTCTGTTTTTGGTCCCTGCAGCAATATCAACAAACTGAGAGAGTCCAGCAGACAGCCACCAAGAGGATTGGGGGATGGAGCATATCTCTTATGAGGAGAAAGCTGAGAGAGTTGGGTTTATTCAGTTTGAAGAAAATAGGTTCAAGGAAGGTCTCATTACTGTCTTCAATTACCTAGAAAGGAGTAGTAGAGAGGATGAAACCAGTTTCTTCTCAGAGATGCACAGTGGAAGAATAAGGCATTGGTCACAACCTGCAACAAGAGAAATTAGTACTGCATACCAGGAAAAAAAATCATAAAGTTGTCAAGATCAACACGGTGAGGCAATGAAATTTACAGCTTTTGAACTTTTCAAACCCAAGTCAAAATAAACCTTGCTATGAGAACAAGGTTGGCCCAGAGAACCTCCAGAGATGTCTTCCAACCCAAATCTTCCCGTGATTCTGATTCTACCCCCTTGTCAAGCACTGTAGTTACTCCTTGACCTTCAGGCAAGAACTATGTTGGTGATTGACTCTAGCAAAAATTTTAAAAAAAAATGTATCTTTTGCATATGAGAACCGCTTTATATAAGTGGTGTGTGTGGGAGGAGAAATCATGGGATGACTACGTCTCCATATTAGAGCATACAAAAGGATCCAATAATTTCCAGGACTCATGGAGTACATTACAGGATATGACTGTTAATAACAGCAACTCCTATAGCTTTCTATTAAGAACATATTTATCTTCCACAGAATAATACAAGCTCTGTTAGGCTAATTTTGAAAGGATTTGGTCTGATCTGTGTATGATCTAAGAAACTGTGGTTATGCCAGAGGAAATGAGAAATCACAATCTCTTTAAGAAAACTGTACCAAGGAAATAATCCAGAGTTCACACTACTGTTCCCCTTATTTTCAGGCATTCATAGCCCTTTCTATGTGCCATATTTTATCAGGAAAAAGCAAAAGAGTTTTCCCCCACTGGGCAATATATTGAGTAAATGTGGTACATACAATGTTTGCAAGGAAATTGTAAATATATGTTTATCATCAAAAGCTGTATTGCTCTTCGCTGTTGTAATCACTGTCCTTTGAAGCCTGAGATCCCATAATTATCTAATTAAAAAAAAAATAGTTATGATCTGGTTTTGCTTTAATGTAGAACATTATGCCAATGACTACTAACAGCAGCTATGCTTCTCCTAATCCAAAACACATATCTGGGTTTCAAAGATATTTAGGCTTCTGTACTAGAGAGATTTTGCTGATTTTGAGAGTGAAAACCCACTTAAAAGTGTTTTTCTTCAGAAAGAGATCAATCTGTACTTCTGTACTACAGTCCAATTAGTACTGCAGCTAATGATATAGCAAAAAAAATCATGGATTAGCCTATCAAACACATACAAACACCAAGAATATGTATGACATTTAAAGTAGAATCATAGAATCATGGAACCACAGAATATCCTGAGGTGGAAGGGACCTACATGGATCATGGAGTCCAACTCCTGGCCCCATACAGCACCACCCAAACCCACACCCTGTGTCTGAGAGCGGTGTGCAAACGCTCCTTGAGCTCTGGCAGCCTGGGGCTGTGCCCGCTGCCCTGGGGAGCCTGTTCCATGCCCATCACCCCCTGGTGCAGAACCTTTTCCTAACCCCCAGCCTGACCCTCCCCTGACACAGCTCCATGCCGTTCCCTCGGGTCCTGTCGCTGTCCCCAGCGAGCAGAGCTCAGCGCCTGCCCCTCCGCTCCCCTGGGAGGAAGCTGTAGGCCGCCATGAGGCCTCCCCTCAGCCCCCTCTGCTCTGGGCTGAACACACCAAGGGAGCTCAGCCGCTCCTCATACATCTTTGCCTGCCAGACCCTTCAACACTTTTGTAGCTCTCCTTTGAACGCTAATAGCTTTATGTCCTTCTTATATTGTGGCACCCAAACCTGCGCTCAGTGTTTGAGGTGAGGCCTCGCCAGCACAAAGCAGAGAGGAACAATCCCTTCCCTTGAATGTCTAACTGGAACTAAAGTGAATTTTTAATAAAAATGAAAGTATAATGACTGAATTTATTTTTTTTTAATGTATATTTTTATTGGGTAGACTGTGCACTTACAACCTGATTTCAATTAAGCTTTCAGTTTTCAAATGGGACTTCTGTTCTTCCCTCCTTACTAATTCTAAGTCAGAATAAGATACAAGTATGTGTCCTTTTCCACTCTTTCTGATGTGCTGAACACACTGTGAGTGCATCTCAGTGTCTGCGAAGGATCTGCCTTGTACTGCGCTCTTAGATCTTCCCTCCCTCTACAGATGATCCGTAAGTGAGAGGACTGTTTTGCCAAATACCTGCTATATCTTTTATATATTTTTGACACTCTGGAAAGCTTTTTCAACACTGACACATTATTTTATCAGCATTGCTACAAACATATAATTCAGTCTTTTTTCTTCATAAATGTATAAAATATTTACCATTCTAATCACTGAAGAGGATTTTAAATTGATAATTTTGTTTGCTAGAACAAACTATTTTTTATATGCTCAACTCCAGGAAGCGCTGCCCATTTTATCAGAGAAATTTTGGCATTCCTGTAGTGAAAATCATTTATCTCACTTGAAAATTGTTTTTGCTTTGTAGAAATTGTTAAATGAAGCTGAAAAAGGTTTAGTTGCACTCAGAATTAGTATAAATATTTTTCATTTGCTTAGATATGTTTGCATTTTCTGCATGTTCTGACAGCATAGTAAAAGACTACATATAAGGAAGTATATACACTACATTTGTAAATTCACATTAACACTTGAGACAGCACAATAAAAATATAATACATTTACCATTTAGTACCTTTTCTATTTGTTGTAAATTTCTTGGTTATTGCTTCCTGCTGAAGTTCACACAGACAGATGGGGAACTGAAAGCCCCAAGAGATGAGGGCTATACCAATATAATATTGTGCCAGCTCACAGATTTCAGGTTTTGGCTGTTGTTTTGTTAATGTTACTCTACCAGAAAAAATTAACAGTCACACTGGAGGAATATTGGATGTGCTTATTGGGTAGTACATATGTTCAATATTCCCGCTTGCCAAGTACCAGAGCAGGTACTTGGGTCACTCAATGGTCTGGTGTTAGCGTCTGCTCCAGTAGAATCATGAAACACAAGCATACACATACATTTTGGCTTGTTCAGAGTACAGAAGGATCATTTCTAGTTTCTCAGTATGGTTAGCAACTCTGCTTTGGGTCTTAATAAGGGAATGGCCCATTTCCATTCTCCCTAAAATAATAAATGCAGTTATTTTTAGTTGATATTTGGCACATGATGGGAGGAAAAATGTCATGGCAGGAAGTACACTGTTATTTTTCCCATTCTGAAGATGCTGCAGTTTATAAACTCAGATATATTGCAGATATGTACATACCTTTCATATTGGAGTCTATGTGGAAGATTTCCGTTTACTGATTATGGTTGTGCACTTCCACACTTTTTAACTGTTTCCAGCAAGCTATCTAAAGAAACGTGTATCTCTCAGCCTGTGAAGAGTGCATCTAATTTCAGGCAGACAACTTAAAAGTAGGCAATAATGTTCATGGCCATGTCCTTCGCAATATTGGGCACTTAGGATTCCACCCACTGCTGACTTAATCCACTGGAGAAATGTTAACTGGTGCTGGTGGTTTTAAGTCAGACCCACTCATGAAATGCTCACTGTATTCCAAGATTTTTGTGCAGTGTGCTGAATGATGGGCTGAACAACTGGCAGTGATTTGGAGGCACAGCAAGTACCTGTAAGAACCTGCATCCCGATGAGCTGCTTCCAGGCTGCAGAAGTGTTGCAGCTGTACACCTACAAAGAAGGCTGAATTTCATCTTAGCAGGACCAGCAGTACAACCATAGAAACAAAGCGATCTCAGGAGGTAATGGATGCTGTGAACTACGTCACCTGTTATCCAGAGATGATGTTGAGGATGATTCTGACTCCAATTAAATTAGGGATGAGAAGAAGAATGAGTGTAGGGCAAGAGCCAAGCTGGCTACATTTATACCCTCCGCTTACCCACCAGCCTGCCAAAAATAGCAATTTAATGAGATCGTTTGTAAAGTAATGTTTTCTTATTCTGTCCAGATAAAAATATTCTTTGAATATTAGTTGAAGAAAGTTGAAAGGAGCCCTTTCAGGGAGCCCCGAGCTTCATTAAACCTGGATAGAATGGGGATAATGGATAGTCCAGGGAAAAGACTAATAAGTTACTTAGAGCTGTTATAATTGGGACACAGCAGTGGCTGTAAAATGATTACTCATGTGCAAAGTTCATACAGTCGTAAAAGATGTTGATGTCTTACATAATAATAAGAACTAAGAAGTCTCTTAATGTAATCCACCAATATTTTTGATTAAATTCTTTAGGCTCATACAATCTGATTTGTGTTTGAGAAATAAATAGCTCTTTGCCTGCATTAGTGGGGAATGCAAACTATTTTCATATTTCCATTCAGAAGGATGAGAAGAAATCTGATTCTGACCATCCTTTCTTTTCTTGTTATGACTGGAAATAATAAAACTTCATTGACCAAACTAGCTATATTTTCTTCCCGATTTAATACAGAGCAGTCCAGATGGCTTCATTTAAAATTATATTCCACTAGTAACGATAAATATCTGAACCTCTCCTATCACATAACAATCTATGTGTAGCCCTTCTGCATTGTGGAAAGATGTCTTTAGTTTGAACGGTAAACAACTATTTAAATAAAGCTTCTTAAAAAGACAAATATGGACAACAGCTACATGAAATGCACCATTCCCATGCATTCAAAGAAAGACTAACATGCTCAAAATGTTTTTTTGAGTTACTGGTTCTTTAATTATTCAGATATGTTAGAGGTGGCTGCTTGTTTGCCACCTCTACTGAAAAGTTTTCCAAATAATAAATATGCCAGAGACACCTATGTTATTAAAATAGGTAACAGACATCATGAAAAGGACCAATAGATAAGAAATATACCATTTTCTCCCTGGAGCCCATTACTGTTTTTGCCAAATCCATAGACATTTTTGCTTATTTTACACTCAGTTTCAGATTGTAAATTGAGTTCTGATGAAAAGACAAACAGTGCCAAATCTTTTTGCATAAATTTAACAACTTCTTTGCAAAGTCATTTTTTGTTGTAAATGGCAAAAAGTCTGTTCAGTAGTTAGATATAAAAGTTACTGTTAGGTTGAAGGGCCTCCTCAGATTTCATGTTGCATATTCCAGTGTTGGATGTAACAAAAAGGGAAAGATACTCTGAAAAATGATTATCTTCCTTGGAAGGCTTTAATAAATATGCCCTAAAAGAGTAACCCGAAAACTGAGTATTGGATCATAGAAATTACTCATAGAATCATAGAATCATAGAATGGCTTGGGTTGGAAGGGACCTCAGAGATCATGTAGTTCCAAGCCCCCTGCCGTGGACAGGGCTGCCAGCCACTAGCTCCCTAGATCAAACTGCCCAGGAACCCATCCAGCCTGGCCTTGAACACATCAAGGGATGGGGTTTTCTATTTCCAGCAAGCTTCATAATTTTGATTTCGTCTCGCTTATCAAATGATGTGGATGTCCATCTCCCTTCAACTCACTGTTTATCAGCCTAAATTGAAGAGAGATTTTTTGTTGTTAATGCCCTGATTTTCCTGTAGCGTATGTTTTCTTTCAGGTGAAATCTTAATATGCAAACTAATACAATATGTGACAGGCTATTCTTTCATGAATAGTTTTCATTCTACTTGAGACATTGGGATTAAGATTCGTAAGTGTACCAGGTACCATTTCCTGTATATTACACAGCTTTTGTGCACCTGTGTATTGAAGTAAATTTAACACTTGGACAAAAGAGCAATCTACTCATACATTCTGGATAATTCATATTAACAAAATCCCAAATGATGTACAATTTTCATTGTTTACCCTCAGTTTATTACAATTTGATTTGAAAAAAAAAAATTGCATAGATTAAAAAGAAAATATTTTAACCTCTACATATGCTGGCTATTCCCTTTTTGGATAACTAAGCAATATAAATATGTGAGTTCAAACATACTTGATAAAGTGATACCGAGAGATGATACTTCTGTGTTTTGATTCAGAATATAAGCTTTTTGATCCTGCTGACACTGGATGCCAAATTTTATGCCTATACTTTGTCCAGCCACAAAAACTGGGTTGAATTTCTGTGAAGTCAAGGGTTTCTGAAAGACCAACATAGTACTATGGTCAGATATTTATAAAGAGAACATGGTTAGCTGAAGAATATTTTGTGGCCCATGCTGCTTAAACTTAATCAAACCAGTCAATGTTGCTTTTTTGACACTACGGCAACACTGTAAGGTGTCACTTTGGGTGGATTTGCTGGAAGGTTCTGAATGCCTTCAGTTCTTTTTAAAAGAAATGAACTTTTCAACAGCAGCTTTAGTGGGTGGCTGTTCCTCATAGTGCTAAAAGAAGGTCTGTCATCCTTACTGTTGCAGATAGCCCACCACAGGTACCTGTCACAGAGGAAAATACATATTGCTACGGTTGTCACATACCTTCTCCCTCAGGTTTTCTGAACTGGCTGTCTCACACCAGATGCTTCTGTAACTTCCATCTGTGAAGAGCTTGTATTTAAAATTAGGCCTTGCTTGAAAAGTTGATGGTTCTTTTTTACCCTGTGTGGTATTGAAAGAAAAGTGCAAGAAGTCTTTCTTTTTTAAAGGTTTACTCCCAAGAAAATTAATTACTTTTCAGTTTTGTTTCATTTCTTTTCTTTAGACATATATACTGTTAAAATTATTTGTCTTTGACCTATGTGACCTGCTCTTCGATTATGTGAAGTTGTTGAGCAAAAATGGTTTGCGTTATTAACACCAAAATTTTTGGGAGGCAGTAACAGAGAGGAAATATTAACCAAGTTTGCTAGAGAAGACTTTTCCCAAAAGCTTCTTGTGAAGGATGAAATGCAAAACTGTGTAAAGCAGAGGTTAGGGCAGAATGCCATTTTATGTCTGTCAACCTTTGCAGTAAATCCAAGTCATTGATGCAGGTGTCTTGTGTTTGTGCACAAGCCTTAGCGCTCTGTTGTTAGTCTTTCCAAAATATATTTACTGAAAAGGAACATGCGAAGAAGTGGTTGTTTTGTAGTTATAGTGCCAGTACTCTGACAGCTAGGAAGCCCTCAGTGTTCTGCAGCAAAGTTGTGTATCAATCATCTCTTCCTTGAATTCTACAAGACTGTTTGGAAGGATTTTGAACATATATATATATATATATAAATGTCCTTCAACTCCCTGCTTGCCAGTACTGCCTCCTGGATCATTCTGCTCCCAGGTGTGGGCTGTACCTGGACCATATGGAGGGACTGAAGCTAGAAACATAGTTTTCTACAGCTGTATGCAGCAGGAGGAGATCTTTATATTAGGAATCTCTTTCACGCACATTTTTAATTGATACAAATTATTTCAATAATTTGTTTTCATTAGGGAAGGACAAGCAAATTTTTAAAGACATTTAACCTAAGGAAGACAGAGAAATGCTGCTGAAATTACAAGGCAGAAACCATCTGTGTATGTACACAACCAAGAACCCTTAGCACTCTATCCACAGGTGACTAACGTTATAAACAGTTTATTATCAAGTAACAAATTTTCAAAAGATGTAGATTTTGAGAATACCCATATATTTTTGAGTCCTTAGATGTACACTGGTAGAGCACAAGAGAGAACTATAACAAAGTAAATGATTCACAAAAGCCATCACCAGGTAACACAGGTTAAGGAGCTGATGGGATTTAAGTAAAAAATAGTTGTTTCCAGGGAAGTTACAGGCATGCAATTTTTTTAAGGAAATGCCTTCTGATTTTAGAGATAAGCAATAAAGTATCATGGGCAAAACGTGTCATATTCTGATTATTAAGTAATAATTTTTTGATGGTACTTGTGTACTCTAAAGCCTAAAAATTATCTAATGCTGGCAAACATGAAATCAAAATTATACAGAGACACTGAAATGCTGTCCTAGTAAGAGTAAGATGCAACAAAATAGCAAGTTTTCTTTATATTTACCTAAACATTCCAGTATGAGTAATTCAAATGTGGATTAAAATGGTACATTTTCTTTCCCAGTGAGAAGATAGTCATAGTTAATTCTTCATTATTGTTATGATAATTGTCATTATTGCTCTGTCAATTAATATAAGAGATCTTCAATGATTTTCAAAAATCAAGTCTGGTCAGAAATTTGCCATCTCTACCATAGACGAAATTAGCTTCCTTCTAAAATCCCATTACTCTACCTGTTGTTAACTTCAGTATCTTACATCAGTTTGTAAGTGAATTACTATTTCATAACATTTTATAATATTGTATTCATTCAAAA
>VXAV01008453.1:427594-437926 GCA_013399715.1 Alectura lathami | reverse complement strand
TCACAACATGGCTAGGATCTGCTCACCCCAGGGAACTCAAAATAATTGCTTTCCTCTACCGTTATTCGACGTGTTTATTGGTACAATTTTGCATTTCTAATTCTTTGATTCACAACAGTAGATTTTCAGGGTGAATATGGTGTTCAGTAAGCCATTGAGTTAGATCTTTTGAACTGAAACTCGCCAAAATCAGACTGACCTGTGTGGGAGAAGTGACAATTTGCAGATGGCTGGCATATGTACCTTAATTCTCCTGCTTAGTCATCTAATCTTTTTTTTTTCTTTCTTTCCAGGGAGTACTGTTGCTACCTGTCATAACTATCAAAATATTTTTCTTATGTTCATTTGTCATTTTAGTCTTTTCAATAACTTTCTTTTTTTTGTGTGTGTGTGTTTGTATTTTTGGCAGAAGACACTTCAGAGAGGATTATTTTAAAAATCTTTCTTCACAGTTGCTAGNNNTTCAATAACTTTCCTTTTTTGTGTGTGTGTGTTTGTATTTTTGGCAAAAGACACTTCAGAGAGGATTATTTTAAAAATCTTTCTTTCTTCACAGTTGCTAGACTTAACTGTACGATGCCTCTGGCTTTTTTTTTTTTTTTTTCCGATTATTTTCTATCACATTGTGTGAAACAGGAGTTATTTCTTGTGCTTCCTGTCACATAGAAAAAAGTTTAAAAAAGTGTCTTTCTTCAAACAAGATATTGTTGTTCATTACAATAAGACCTGGCAGAAACAAGTTTAGTTTTCTGTTTCAGCTACACATTCACATCAGTTTCTCTTAACTGCTACTTCTAAGGAACTGGGGAGGGCTTGGATAAGGACAACACATCTTATGTGAGCTATTTGGACTTCACATCGTGCTGAATGTCATCTGGCGGTGCAGGCAGCACAAGGATGAGGGAGGCATCACCTCTGGAAAATAGGAGTTCTCCAAGAAATGAAAAGTCAGCAAAGTCAAGTCATCTCATTTCTGAGCCCATTCTGGGCACTGGCACAGCATGACATAGTGTAGGAGAGCTTTGCCAGTCCACCCGTGGTGCAGACTCCCCTATTTAATTATTCTGTAAGAACAATTAAACTAACAGTAAATTAGTTACACTAGTGGATGCCTGGGTTGACTAGCATCATCGTTCCTTCATGGGTCTCAGTATTTCCAGTCCCATCATTTACACATGAGTCTTGCAGAGAGCCCAGGAATGAAGTAATGAAGCTCACCCTGTCTTTGCACTAGACATGGCCTTCATATGCATGCACAAAAAAACCCTTCACATTTGTTGTTGACATTAGGTCTGGCCTTCATAGAAAATCTCCCAAGTAAATTAGATATCAAACAAGTTGCCTTCTGAGACTGGGGAACTCCTTGGTCCTTCCCGCTAAGCAACACCAGGTTGTACTGTCCTTTGTACTGCTGAGAAGCACAGTGTCATCCTGTCTGACAGACTTCACCTCCCACAGCCCACAGTTATGTTTTCCTTTTGCCTCTAGCAGTCACACTATTCACAGTTTTTACGTTGTCCTTTGCAATGATTATGTGTGAAAGTTGCACCTGTGATGCCTTTTGCACTGGCAGAGTCAGCTGAATTGCTCTGTAGTGTGAATAACTGTCTTGTGCCTTGTGTCTTGCGCCTTACTCTTTAACGAGTTTGTCTGCTTATGTGAATTTATCTTAGTGCAGGCTCAATGTTGCAACTTTGGTATTGGCCAACGTCTTCAGCCCAGGCACTTCAGGCTCAGGTGCTCCAGCATTTCTGCTGGGCCATCAGGAGTCCTAGAGTGGAGCCGGCTAGCTGTTGTGAATCCCAACACACCTGTCCTATATGACTAAAACCAAGGAATTTAGCTGAATGAATTAGTGTTACAAGTTCCGTTCCTTGAATTGGACTTCTTAGTCTTAGGCTTTATTTAGGCACAACTCTGAAGTCCATTTCCTAGAGCTGATTTTTATCATTACTTGGTTAATTACAAAGAACATCTAGAAGCATCTTCTCTTTCAAAACAAACTTCTATGATCAGGCAGGTAATCAAGAGTAATCCCACCCTGTGTCTGACATTAGATTTAACAAATTTAGCCATTTTCAGTACAGTTATTTAGATCTGGGCTTGTTTTTTAGACATCTTTTGTACTCACTGGAGAAAACCAGGCATTTGTGGGCAGTGATTCATCTTGCTCTAGAGTGTAAAATAGGTCAGATGAATTACACTCTTGGATTTAGGTGATGTGAATCCAAGTGAACTTCAGAGGCTATTTCAAGGATCTGCTGTCAAATTTGGATGATGTAAATGTCACAGAAGCTTCTGCCCTAGTGAATGAAAAAGCACAGTCACTTCTTAATTCCTCTGAATGGTGACTCACAAAATATAATAAAGAAATGGGCAGGGAGCTGCTATCCAGTCAATAGAAAACACAAACCACAGGATAATGATGGAGTGTATGCCAACTTTATTTGCAAACGATATATATATCAGACAAATGTATGTACCCGTGGAGGGCCTGGTCCTCCCTTTTATGTTGCTGCATCTGGGGCAGAGGATGACAAGCAGTATGGAACTTCGGAGGAAGCAGCAGTGTTGTAGACTAACAGCCTCAGCTGAGTCCTTGAGATAAAGCAGCACCTTTCCACTCTTACAACAGGGGAACAGAATAGTCATACATCTCCCTTCAAATAAAATTTCAAAATGAGCATAGCAGCGTATTCTTAAAAACATGGTGTACCCATTTCCTCTATGTAAACAACTTCATTCTGTAGAAGAGGAAAGGGGAAGTATTTTCTTTATCCCTGGGGGAAGTGGTGCCCTACTTCTATCTAATGGCATCCTCAGAAATGTGCACAATAACAATAATCATTCTGAGGAAGAGATAGAGAGATTACCAAGGGTCTGTTTTGAATGTCTAAACTTTTCCATGTTCAAGGACATGGTTATCAGAAAGGACCTAGCAGATGCCTTCATTAAACTAGTCCCTTTCTCTCGAATTGGGAAGTTAAAAGTAGAAGCAACCCAAATCATTATTCATTCTGAATATCTCAGTCCTGATTCTTTAGCAGTTGCTCTGATGTTGCTATTTTCTTTTTTCTGTAGAACTGGAGGGACCAATAAGCATAGCAGAATCCCACTATGTGAAAGAGTACTAGTGAGAATAAGGTAACAGGAGGTATTCTGCTGTAAATTCAGGGAACACCCACAATTTTTTTTCTTTTAAAGTCAAGTATTAATTCATTACTGCTTGCGCTTAGCTAAAGGTGGTTGCTCTTAGGTCACCATGATAAAACTGCTTGGCATGATGACTCAGAGCCCTAACTGTGAATATCTGTAGTGGCACTTGCCCTGCAAATTGGCCAAAACACATAATCTAATTTCTCGGTAAACCTTATTCAACTTCTTACTAAAAGGATGCACTTTTTTTAGAACTGGTCAGTGCTGGAAGAACATTTTCAAGCTCTTAGTTATATGGCAACTCTTCAAACTACACATATTCAATGGAGCAAGACTTTACTTTTCCTTTCAACAGTATTTTAGATGTGCCCGCTTACTAAGTAGACTTATTTAAGGGGAACAATCACAGACAGAATCATAGAATCATTTGAGTATAAAGGGACCTTTAAAGGTCATCCAGTCCAACTCACCTGCAATGAACAGGGACATCTACAGCTAGATCAGGTTCACCACCCTTATCATAAAAAACATTTTCCTTTTATCCAGTCTAAATCTTCCCCTCTCAGATCAAAGACATTTCTCCTAGTCCTATCACAACAGACCCTGCTAAAGAATCTGTCTCCTTCTTTCTTGCAGCCCCCCTTTAGATACTGAAAGGCTGCTATCAGGTCTCCCCGGAGCCTTCTCTTCTCCAGGCTGAACAGCCCC
Source organism: Alectura lathami (assembly GCA_013399715.1). Lineage (NCBI taxonomy): Eukaryota > Metazoa > Chordata > Aves > Galliformes > Megapodiidae > Alectura > Alectura lathami. The sequence continues at coordinate 434,062 of VXAV01008453.1, read as the reverse complement.
AACTCTCTCAGCCTGTCCTCACAGGGGAGGTGTTCCATCCCTTGGATCATTTTTGTGGCCCTCCTCTGGACGTGCTCCAACAGCTCCATGTCCCTCCTGGACTGAGGACTCCCCATCTGGACTCAGTACTCCAAGTGGGGTCTCACCAGGGCAGAGCAGAGGGGCAGGATCACCTCCCTTGTCCTGCTGGCCATGCTTTTTTTGATGCAGCCCAAGATGCAGTTGGCTTTCTGGGCTACAAGGGGACACTGCTGGCACATGCCCAGCTTGCCATCCACCAGTACCCCCAAGTCCCTTTCAGCAGGGCTCTGCTCAATCCTTTTATCTCCCGTCTTGTATTGCTAGCAGGAGTTGTTGAGACCCAGGGGCAAAAATGTTAAAAATCTCAACCTTCTCCTTGTCTGTTGTTACCAGCCTGCCTGAGTTGCTCAGTAGGGGGGGGATGCCTTCCTAGACCTTCCTTTTCCAGTTGATATATCTACAGAAGCTTTTATTCTTCTTTGCACCACTTGCCAAGTCCAGTTCCAGTTGAGCCTTGGTCTTCCTGACCCTGTCCCTACACAGCCTAGCAGTATTCCTGTACTCCTCCCAGGATACCTGTCCCAGCTTCCACTGCCTGCACATTTTCTTCTTGTTCTCCACTTAAATCAGCAGGTCACAGTGCAGCCATGCTGGTCTCTTGCCTTCCTTTCCTGACCTCTTACACCTGGGGGTGGAGAGCTCTTGGGCACTAAGGAAAGCTTCCTTAAAGACCTGCTAGCTCTCCTCCGCTCCCTTGTCCTTGAGGACTGTTTCTCAGGGAGTTTTGTTGGGTATCTCCCTGAGGAGCTGGAAGTTGGCTTTCCTATTATTTAGGGTCCTAACTTTACTGTTTGCCTGCCCCATGCCCCCCAGGAGTGTGAACTCCACCATGACATGATCACTACAGCCCAGGCAGCCTCCAATCCTGATGCTACCAATCAGTTCACCTGCACTGGTGAGCAACAGGTTCAGTATTCCATCCCGCCTGGTGGAGCTATCTATTATTTGGATCAATGCGTTATTCTCAATGCATTCCAGGAGGTTCCTGGATTGCCTACAGCTTGCTGTGCTACTTTTCCAGCAGATGTCGGGGTGGTTGAGGTTGTCCCAGCAGGACAAGGTCCTGCAATCACAGCACCTCCCGTAAGTCGAAGTATTCTGTTGCCCTTTGAATTAAACTCTCTACTTGTTGAATGTTCCCTGTTACAACAATTACAGGAAGTACCACCATCATGATTAATTTATTTATGCACCTGAGCAAAGTTGAACCTTAAAAATTTAAGCAGTTTCTTCCAAGGTTCCTTCTTGACTCCTAGTCCCAACTTACCCTAACTCTACTTTAAATATGATCTGTTTTCTTTTATTAGTATGACAATACATGGCACATTTATGTATCCTTTGAAGAGCTATAAAATTTAAATTTTAAATGTTAAAATCTCTTTGTTTTAGGCTTTCCACTTGGTAAGTGAATGAGCTGTCAAAAGAAAGAAGACAAGATTTATTTGGGCCATCTTTATAGTAGAACAATGAAATTTTATTTTCAGTAAACGGAACCGTTTTAATGGATAGAACATGGGGAATGGAAAAATAGTTTCTTTGTGGAGCTGAAGAGATTCCCTTTTCAAAACTTGTGATATTGAGTGGTTCGAATACAAGAAAACTGCAAAAGTAATGGTTACAATGCATTGAGTCAGGAGTTGTATTTTAAAAGGGAAGTTTAAACTAGTATGTCTCTCATGTATACAATTCACAATCATTAAGAGCTACTAGAGTTGCCTTCGATTATATGCAGCATCATCAAGTCACCTTATTACCTTGCTCAAATAAATTCAGAAGTTCAATTAGATTTATCACTAAACTTTATTTCCCAGAAGTATACATTAGCCACAGTTTTACTTCCATTTTTTTTCGCCTGTGACTTCAGCAGGGTCTGTTATGTGCTTTACAAGCGTTGCATTTTCCTTGATTAGTTTTATCTCTTTTTAAACAAATGATACTGTGACTAGGAAAAAATAGTGAGGCAGCTACAACAGCTTGAAACGTTAAGTACACAATATTACCTCCTATAAGATTTATGTTTGGGATAGGGTGATACAAAACTATCCTAGATTTATTTATTTATTTATTTATTTATTTATTTTAATGTGGAATGAGATGAGAGAAGATCTTTTTCAAAACTTAAGAATATTTGTTGGGATTTTTTTTTTTATTTATTTGTTTTGTGTTTTGTTCTTATTTTCTACATTTATAGAATCACAGGACCATCTAGGTTGGAAAAGATCTTCAAGATCATCAAGTTCAACCATCAACCTGACTTACCAAGTGCTATCACTCAACCATGTCTCTTTGTGCCATGTTCACACATCTCCTAAGCACCTCCAGGGATGGGGACTCCACCACTTCCCTGGGCAGCCTGCTTCAATGCTTGACCATCCTCTCCATGAAGATTTTTTTTCCTAATATCCAATCTAAACCACCTCTGGTGTAACTTGAGTCTATTTCTTTTTGTCCTATCTCTTGCTACCTGAAAGACTGACACTCTCCATGCTGAAGCCTCAATTCAGGAAGCTGTAGAAAGCAATAAGGTCTCCCCTCAGTCTTTCATCCATCTCTTCTCCAGACTAAACCAGTGGTTCCCTAAGTCACTCCTCACAGCTCTTGCTTCCTAGTCTCTCAACACTTAATTGCTTTTCTCTGCACACACTTGAGCAAATCAACATTCTTCTCGTAGTGAGAGGTCCAAAACTTATCACAATATTTGAGGTGCATTCTCACCAGTGCCACATAGAATGACTTCCCCAGTCTTGCTGGCCACACTGTTTCTGATGCAGGTCAGGATGGCATTGGCCTTCTTGTCCACCTCAGCACACTGCTGGCTTATATTTGGCTGGTTGTTCTATTTGAGAGGATAGGAATTTTTGATGAAGTTTTTGATATGAAAGTATCATGTTTACAAAAGCCAAATGGTTCCAAAAAAGAATTTTCCTGTCTGAATGTTTCTGCAAATTTTCAGATCAGAATGTTGTTCAAGCAATGTTAGAGTGATCCTTGATAGATAGTGATATCATAACAAGTTGCAAATAAGTTAACTTAGAAAGTGAGCCGCACAAGTCTATATTGTTAAAAGGTCTGTTTTTATTATAAGAAGTCTTTCATGAGGGATACTCATTGATGAGAGTGTAATTTTTTTTTTTATGTGGATGCTTCAAATGCTCTAAAACACTTTTCATTAAAAGTCTTGTATGCTATCTCAATTTCACCAATGTCACTGCATCTTCAGAACCTCTGAGGACAGAATGGTCATTGATGAATGTTTAGGAAAGAGGAAGGAAATTAATGATGTATGGTATTACCAAGAATACCAATCATTTTTTAAGGAATATTGTCTCTTCATGGACAATAATAACTTGCAGTGAATTGACCGTACTAATTACTAGCACTGTATAAATGCCTAGAATGACAGTAGGTAAAAGAATCTTGTTTGAATAAGCAACTGGACTGACTGTGAAGGTCATAAACTTCTTCAGTGAAATGCCAATAAATGATTAAACAAAATCCTTCTGCATTTTTATCCTTTTGTGATCCTTTTTTCTTCTTTCTCCTGTTAATAAAGAAATATGCAAGTTCCTGAAGATATTAGGTTATCTATACTGCAGCTGTTTCTAGGTAGCAAAGGTTTGCTATGCTTTATATTGACAAGCACAAGAAATTATGTAGTCATTGTCCAGAGAGCTCATGTTTGCTATAGCCAACGTACAACAGGTGACAAAATAATGAGTATTGAGATGATATAGCAATGAGGTGTTAAGAGCTAAAAAGCAGAACTGCAGCTATCCAGCCTGAGGTCTATGTCTGATGTTGGGGCTGGGAATTTAAAGGAGAATTAACGACATGTCCATTTTATGAGAAATCTTGCTTCTGCATCGTTTAAGAGATCATGGATTAGGAGACATTTCTATGAGTAGGAGATGCTGCCCAGAATACTGTGTGCTCTCAGAGATATCATCAAAAGAGGACATGTTCTTCTCCAGAGAGAAATTAAAAATAGATTAGGGTATGTCAGACTCCACAACTGAAGACTTGAAAGAAAATCCAAAGTGCAAATACTCTGCTTGGGTCAGACCTGGACTTTAATATTAAGCCCAAGGAGCTTTGGGGATTTGTAAGTTTAGAAAAGAAATGTTTAATTGTCAGCTGTGGGAAGGGGTAGCAGAGAGGGAGAAGGGCCACAACTCATGAGGGAGAAAAAATTGCATAATCATTAGTAGGTTAATCAAAAATGAACTAGCCAAATTTCATGTTAAAATTATATGATTATTTCCAATAATAATATAATAGACAACTTGCTTAAGCATAAGCTATGGTCTTCTGATACTATCAAAAACATATTGACCTCAGAATACAAAGCCTCTACCTTGACCTTGTAACCAGATTTGTTTCCTAAAATCCTTTAATATTAAACAGATTTTTTTTCTTGCAAAGGAAAGTCTGCTAGAAGCCTGAGTTAAGTCTTGAAATCTTACTAGAAAATAGATATATATAACGAAAAGAAAGTTAAAACCAGTTATCAGACCATGAAATTTTACAGGCATTTTCTTAGAACATCTTTCTGTTTTTGCAATTTTTAAAAAGTCTGTTCTTCATTTCAATATTAATAATCATATTCTTGTAAGAGAAGCTTGCTTTTAAGCACTGCTATCTGAAGAAAAAGAGACTTAGTTTATCCTTTTCCTGATATATTCACTTTCCATGGTTTTGGACAGAAACTAAATAAAAATCTCATATATGAAATGTGTCTTTATTTCTACTGTTTTGTTTTGGAAGTCGGTGTTTATATGGCAATCTATTTGATACGTCAATGAAAATGATGTTGAGATCATTTTAGCACCTTGGAAATGCCATCTTATTGTTGTGTTTTGTTTGCTGAATTATACAGGAATTATCAGAATTAGTTATTACTTCTGCTTTGCACCTTTTATTAATGCTATATTTCAGTGGACTTCTTTGACAGAGTCATTAAGAGACAAGGGCAGTCTGCAGAACAGTGTGTCTTCTGCTGCATTTTAATATTATGTATCCATAGCAAATGCTTCACTGCCAGTTAAAACTGACAAAAATGAAATATTTCACAGTTTTATAAACCTGAGTATTTCTGTGAATGTGCCTTGGGCAATAAGGCTAAGGATAATATCCTGTCATAAATATAGAGCAACAATGAAATTATCCTTTTATTTCTTCACAGTTTCTTGTAAGGTTTCTAAGGTTTCAGAGTTGAAGAGGATCATTTTAATACTTACAGTATTTTACCATTACTAAATACATGCAGTTTGTCTGAAGGCTTTGGAGTACTTGGTTTGGCAAAGAAATTATCAGTGTGGAATAATGGCACCACCTTTGTTCACTATCCTGCTTTAATATGGGCAGAACTGCACTTCATAAGAGAGTTGCATCCCCTGAAAGATTTTCAAATTTTGTTCCTCATAGAAGGCAACAATAATTTTCTGTCATTCTGCGTCGTAAGGTAATCATTGTACTGGGTAATTTCTATATTTTTTTAAGCAGCACCTGCATAAAACCATTTGGGCAATAACACAGCACTTTTCAGCTCACTGCATCCTTTCTAGCATTTGTGTTCTTCTTAAACCTTGCATCTCTTATCATGAGGAAAATTGAGTGGCTTCTATTATTTACGAGAAACCAAACAGGAAATTTTGGATAAAAACGAAAACCAAAATACTTTCAGTCCTATATCCCTCAAAGCAAAGACATATCTAACTCTAAATGACATAGATCTAAATTAAATAATTTGTCAGATAGAAACATTAGGAAATCAGATATGAACTATATTAGCCAGCTGTGCATTTCTCCAGTTACAACATAAGAGCTGAAGGTCAAAGTGAGATTAGTATTTACGGAATGTGCATAGAGTCTAATTGTTCAGTTCAACCATTCTGATGTGCAAGCTTGCAGAGTAGTGATGCATATCACTTTCATGCACTCCTTGTTCACAGAATCATAGAATCATAGAATCATAGAATCACAGAATCACAGAATCATAGAATCATAGAATGGCTTGGGTTGGGAGGGACCTCAGAGATCATCCAGTTCCAACTCCCCTGCCGTGGACAGGGCTGCCAGCCACTAGCTCACTAGATCAAACTGCCCAGGAACCCACCCAACCTGGCCTGGAACACAGCCAGGGATGGGGCAGCCACAGCTTCTCTGGGCAGCCTGTGCCAGCGCCTCACCACTCCCTCAGGGAAGACTTTCTTCATAACATCCAACCTAAACCTCCCCTCTTTCAGTTTGAGCCCATTCCCCCTTGTCCTACCATTATCCACCTGTGTAAAGAGTCAGTCTCCCTCCTGCCTGTAAGCTCCTTTTAAGTATTGGAAGGCCACAGTGAGGTCTCCCCAGAGCCTTCTCTTTTCCAAGCTAAACAATCCA
>VXAV01008453.1:409319-427217 GCA_013399715.1 Alectura lathami | reverse complement strand
ACACCTTGCACTTGGCCTTGTTGAACCTCATGAGGTTCTTGTGGGCCCACTTTTCCAGCCTGTCCAGGTCCCTCTGGATGGCATCCCTTCCTTCAGGGCTATCAACTGCACCACTCAGCTTGGTGTCATCAGCAAACTTGCTGAGGGTGCACTCGATCCCACAGTCTAAGTCGTCAATAAAGGTGTTGAAGAGCACCGGTCCCAAGACGGAGCCCTGGGGGAGACCGCTCGTGACCGGCCTCCACCTGGACGTAGACCCATTGCCTACAACACTTTGGCTGCGACCATCCAGCCAGTTCTTTATCCAGCAAACAGTCCACCCATCAAATCCATCTCTCTCCATTTTAGAGATAAGGATATGGTGCGGGACCATGTCAAAGGCCTTGCACAAGTCCAGGTAGACGACATCCGTCGCCCTCCCTTGGTCCACCGTCACTTCATCACAGAAGGCCACCAGATTGGTCAGCCATGACCTGCCCTTGGTGAAGCCATGCTGGCTGTCTCGGATCACCTCCTCATCTTGCACGTTTGTATGAGGGTGATGTTCACATGGCTGCAACAATCTCAGTAGAACTTTGTGGAGACCTTGCTGTCTTAGTGTTGTAACATGAGATATATGAATATGCATTGGTAACATTATTTCAATTGAAAGTTGTTGAGGTTTCTGCTAGGAAGGCATTGGAAGGTCATTTGCAAGATTTAGATTGGTATAATGCTAATGCTCTGAATTCAAGGCTACAAGACCACTTGAGGTTTCTATTATGATATTTTGATGAGGTGATTAGTCTAGGAAAATTATTTCATTTCAAACCTGAGCCATTAGGAGAATCATTATACATTATGAGACATTACTTTGCAGTACATTCTGGAAGTGTGATTGTTTCAGTGTTGTATTCACAGTAAAATAACATGAATGGGAAATTAGAAACCCAAAGCATGTTTTTAAATAGCGTTATAGGCAAAAACAGAAAACCAAATGACAATACATTCCTTAGTACATCAGAAATCTGAAGAAATATCAAATAGTCAAAAAACAAAGGAAAGAACACTTGCAAGAGTTGACTAAACACTCCTGGTAACAATGGAATGAGACAGGGAAAAAAAATATATTAATAAGAATCAGAAGTTAGAAGCAGGAAATATTGGATTTGGAAAGTGCCTCAAAATTCTTTTGATCCCCATTTCACGCCTCAAAACAAGATCTATGACCCTCCTAGCAGCTATTTGTCTTACTGCTTAATAAAAACGTATTAGCAGACACTTCATAATTTCCCCAGACGATCAAATCCAGAAAGGCCCTATTTTTATCACTTTTGCTAGTATTTGAACAGAATCTTTTCGCCTGCAACTAAAGCTCATTGCTTCCTTTCAATACACATTTTGTACCCTCCAAGCAGGTTTTGTGCAGTTGAAAATCATTACAGTGTTCTTTTCTGGCTTTTCTTTATCAGGCTAAATAACTTCTATTCATACAATATTTCAAAGATCATTATTAGTAGAATCTGTTATTCTGATCTTTTTTAGCATGGTCTCTTTGATCCACATCATTCTTTATACACAGTACCCCAACCTGGAGCTGGGTAAGCAGCAGAAAAACCACTGCCAATGTTACGGTTAAATTGAGCTATTTGTAAACACAAGAAGAAAATGAATAAATGGCGGGTTTTTTTCTACACAGAAGAGAATAACGAGTTAAACTATTGAAATGTTTTGACCAAAATTTTATATTATTTAAAGCATATTCCATGCACACATCAGCATGGTTTTGATATGGACTCGAAGTTGGGAGTGTCACTGGTATTCCCAGTATTTTCAGATATAAGAAAAATGTCTTCTGTTTTGAGATTTTTTTTACCAATATGAACCTTTTCAGATTTCACTGGCATGACTTTTCAAGCAGAACTTGAAATCACACATGAAATTGTACACGTCTTGCTAACTACTTTTGTATCTATTCCAACCACTTTAAGTAATCCTGGACTGCCACAAGTATCGTTTCTGAAACATCTATTATACTATACATTTCTCACGACGCTTTCTGTATTTTTGGGTTTTCTAGATAGGAACGTATTTGTTACATGAGAAATTCATAGCAAATACATACTTGTTAAAAAAGTCCAGGAAATATCTCTGAATGTTCAGTGGAAGCTAACAAACTGTGTAAATGAACACTGCACAACACATGTTCATTTAAGTTTTTCGTACACAGCACCTCCTTCAAAATTAACTGCAATCACACAGTGGAAAGGCTTGATGTTATTGTGAAGAGTTTGGTTTACGCTGTTTAATGTGCAGCATCCACTAAGCCATCAAGGAAATTGCTAGAATGCTAAAAGGATGAAATGGATATGGAAATAGTGTAAGTGTCACCCTCTTTACAAAAATGGATACACGAACTATACAGTTCATGCTCCCCACTGAAATCAGCGCCCCCCCAAAAAAATGGATGGGTCAGAAAAAGAATAGCAGAAATGAGTAAAAATAATATCTTTTAAAATGTGCTGAAAAGAGAATTTATACTGGAGATGACATGCACAGAAACATCTGTGGCAGAATAATCAATGAATTGTGCTGAGGGGGTAAATAAGAAATCTCTGCTCATCCTTTCCTTACACATATAAAAGGAAGACAAATCTATGATATTCCCCTGCTCTGTCCAAAAATAGGATCCAGAAAGTCTTCCCAGTTCCCTGAAAAGGCTATGGCTCACAACAGTCATACTGGGGTCCTCCAGTCCTCCTTACACTGCCCCTTGCACAAGACATGTCTACATGGTGCAGACTAGACCATATATTTCCCTTTTGGCTCCTGAATTTCAGAAGAAGAAAAGCCAGGTACACCAGTCAAAATCCATTAATATTGCTCAAGGACCTCAGCTGCAGATGAATTTTCAACATTATAGCTTCTTGTTGTCTGCTAGTAGAAGTACAAGTCATGGATACTGTGACAATGTGATGTTGGTAATAGATGAACAAGAGAATATCAAGTGAGGAATACAAAGTGAGGAAGCAAAGACCTATGTGGATATTGGCAATGTCCAGAATACTATTTCTATCAGGAGAGACATAAACCTCACTTAAGGAGAATTAACTAGCATGATTGTATGTTTTTAGTATGTATGACTATGTTATGATTTTCTTGACATACTATTTAGAGTGTCTGTTCCATACCATAGTAAGAGCTGGAGATATTAGCAAAGAGATAGTCTGGTTAATGCATTATGCAATGCTTAAGCAAGCCAAGTCTGATTAATAAAATGATAGGAATTACTGTTTTAAGTGACAAGGTAATGCAGACTTCAGAGAGCTATTTTCCCTGCCAATCTGTTGTTTAATTTTGTTTTTTATATTGTGATGATATTCATTTCATAACTGTCTAGTGACTAGTGTGGTAATGTTTTTTAACAATGAGAGTTGCAGATGGTGCCATGCCTGGAGGTGGAACCTTGTATGGAAATTTCTTTATAACATAAGAAATGAAACTATCAATTTAGGTTATGCTATTATGAAAAAAATTAAGTTTTATGTGATGCTAAAAATCTGGCTTAGTGACAAAACCATGAAAACGAGGGAATAGTGTGATGAGACTTCAGAAACTGCTTTACTCTTCTCCCAGAAAGTAGAGCAACAGGCATGGCCCCGTGTGATCTCTGGGAAGGAGTTCATTTATGGATGCCAGAAAACCTAGACAACAAGATGTTTTAACAAACATCTTTTGTTTGTTGTTGTCAGGGCCTTGTGATACTTAAAAGTAAGTAGGAATATTTAGTCTCTTGTATAACAGCACTGAAGTTTTCTACCTACCTGTGTCAAGAAAATTTTTGCTATGGTTAATGTGGAGAGATCATTTTTTCTCCTGGTGTACTTGCCTCTAACAATTTTGCAGCTTCCTTCACCACCTAATAATTTGCTCTTTTTGATGCAGTTAGTAATAGCCATATATTATTTTTTTTTTTTTTTAGGCAACATCAAGATAATATTTGCAAAGCTAGCTTTGTCATTAATCTGGGACAGTTTTGCAGTACCTGTGGTTCCTGTTCTTGAGAAAGCATAGTCACGCTTCTAAGACTGCAATCTGTCTTGTTATTCTATGTCTCGCTCCACGAACCTTTATGGATCAGCAGAAGACTGTGTCGTTCAGCACAGTAACGAGATTTCCTCCACCTATCACCAGTCAATTCTACACTTTCCTTGCACCAAGTGTTGCTCATGCATTTCACATGGAGCAACTACAGGAAGAGGAATCAAGTGTGCTGACCTGAGCATAAGCAGGTTGAGGAAAGCTCTAATTCCACACAATGTTTCTTGCTTGTTCCCACAAATAGTCACAATAGTAGTGACACACGTTTCTGTGCTTATTCTGAAGAGTTTGAAATAACGGGTCTAGGACTCTTAATGGACAAATATGGTTCAACAGAATTATATAAAACTTTTTCTAAAAAGGAAGCTTCTGTATATCCTATATTTCTGAATGTCACTTAATGCCTCACATTGCTTGAAGTAGGTTTCATTAGTGAAACCTAGTAAAGATCAACATATTTCCATTTTTCCATTGGGAAGTTTCAAGTCTTGCAAGTTGCCTAATACTTTAAAGAAGTTTCTTGTTCACAGATCTAGTACTTAGATTTAGTAATTAAATTACATTCTCAAATGCACTATAACGATAATTTAGGGTATTTCTGGCTTTAGGGGAATGTGTGTTAATTGTAGAAATAAATTTATTCACAGTAAATGAAGACAAACAGGAAGGCCTTCAGCTGAAATGGATTAAAAAGCTTTAGTAAGACTATGTATGAGCAGTCAAAATGAAACACATTTCAGAATTTAAACATGAATAGATAATTCAGGTTTTTTAAGTATCTAGGGAGAATTAAATGAGAGTGATGCATACTAAATCTTGAAGAAATGCTGCTGCTTTAAATGTGTTAAGCTTTGAAGGCACATACAGAACAGTATTTTTCTACTTAATGGAGAAAAGTCTGCTAAAATACGTAAGCACATATTTTCATAGCCCATGAGAAAGCATCTGTTCATGCTATATTTTGTACAGGTGCATCAGTTGATTTAGCTTTGATCTTTTGGATGATCATTATATTTTGATTTACTATTATATGGGTGTAGTTAAAAACATAGGTACACCTTGTAATAGAAAACTCTGCTTAGATGCTGCTGAGTTTACACAATGCTTTTCTGCTGAGTTTACATAATGCTTTTCTCTAGCTTTCATCTTCTATTGCACAATCTGTAAATGAAGTAATCACATAACAAGAAAAGTATTAAAACTTGGTGTGTCATCCATAGATGAATAGTAGATGTAGAGCTTTAATTATTCTGATAATAATCTGCAAATATTCTAGATATTGCACTTTTTCAACAGGTATTGCTTTCCATTGGCCAAAAGCATTTTTGAATGCAATGAGATCATTCCTACTCTGTCTTTTGTTTTCTTTTTTATGCACCTGTTAGTCTGAAAGTCGTGCCATCCATACTGTTTTTGTTGTTGCTATTGTTGTTGTTGCTTTTCCAGAGGCACAGGGCACAGGGGCACTTCATGAACAGACTACAAACTTGACACAAACAATTGCATTATTTACTCACCAGACTGGCACTGGAATAATTTCTTTTCCTTCTGAGCCAGAGAACAGGGATGTTATTAGACCACAGAGCAAAGAAACGATACTGTCTTCTGGGTATTCATCTTGTTGGGGTATTCATTCATGTTGGGGACCAGTTCTGTGGTCCCCAACATGGCCCAGGGAAAGCGGCTGCACTGTCCTGTGCAAGGGGCAACGTAAGGAGGGCTGGAAGCCCCCAGCTGCACCATCTCCTCCCTGGGAAGTGCATCAGAGTGCAGCCTGGTTTAACTTCTGCTGATCAAAAACAGTGGACCTGTCTTACCTTTTTTCTTACTTTTTCGACACTGATTTCTATTCCTCACACTAGTGAAGCTGGGCAAACCAACTAAATAGGAAGATAAGAAGACTACGTGGCTGGGCCCTTGCTGTAAATTCTAATAGATAGTTTATTGCCTCTTTATGGACAGGAAAGGTCATCTGTGTATCCCTAAGGATAGCTATCTGTCTGTGTGGAACACATTCTTTTGTCATTTGTTGACCTAACGATTCACATACTAGCTTTAACCAGATTCTTCAGAACATCCAGTATCCTGGTTCTGAAAAAGATCACAACTCCTTGACTATCTCTTCTAGACGTACATTTCACTTCAAAATCTGCAATGTTTCTGCACCAGCAAAACATGCAGGTATTAAGCTCAAAGGATATGCTCCTGTACAAGACATAATTCAGTTTTGGGCAACGGAGTTTTGGCTATTTACTATACAATTTGTCCCTAAACTTCTTTGTAACTTGGAAGGGCCGTAAGAATATTTATCATTGGGTAGTATCTAAGATCCCATTTCTTACCCTCATGGCATGGCTGAACATTCTTTATTTCTAGATGTTAGTCAGTGTAGTTATTTCGACTTCATATAATATCTAGAAGTATCAAACCACGTTTTGTTCTTTTTGAAATATTTCTTGTAATGAAATGAATGCAATTAAAAATGGATTTATTAAATGACTGTCCAGTTTTCTCTGCTACTAGATATGTTCACTCTTTAGAGTTTAATTTAGTTACTTTACTTTTATGAGATTTATTTTAAGCCTTCCTGATCTGTTGAAATAGCAATTCGCACATTGTATAAGCTGTTTATAGATTTCAGCTGCTAGAAAGTTGTTAAGGATATGAATCTATTTTGCCTTCAGGCATGTCTGTCAAAGACTGATCTACAAATGAAAAAATAATTACATACTGCTTGAGATTATGTTTCGATGGTAATTGTGATACCTAATATAACTATAAACAGGCTTTTCCTTTAGGGGAGAATAAAAACAGAGAAAAAAAATCTTTGTTCCAACAGAAGGATGAGACCCTTTCATACTTACTCTAAAAAATCTGTAATCAGGATTCGAAATGCTCTCAGTGAAGCGCAAGCGATATCATATCTGAGAGGAAAAATGGGTTTGCCATCTTCCCTTTTCAAATCCTAGATGTAATATCTACTGTACTTCAGAAAATGATTATTTCACCTAATAACATGTCCCCATGGACAGTTGAGAAGATGTGTGTTGTAACTACATATAGGTATGCAAAAAAGCAGGCAGAAAGTAAACCTCTGGGAGGTGATACTTGTATGCAGTTTGTCTGTTTATCTGTTCCCTTCCCAAAGGGTGTCTCTGCTATGGCCAGAATTGAGGGAGTTCTTCGGATCTGACAGCAGAGGAGCAGCATCTCTCCCACGAGCAGTAACAGTGAGTTGTGTTTTTCCTTAGCTAGAATGCTCTTTAATTAGAAAATGAAGAAGGAAGGAGTAAAAGAAAGCTGTTATTGTCATTACATTTAATTTTCTGTATCCACTTAACCTGGTTTCTTAAATCCATGAGGATATGCAAAAGCAGGATTGATAAAAGAATAAAGAAGAATTACAATCCAGCTCTAAACCTACAAATAATTAGTTTCTTTCATGTGTTTTTCTTGGGCGGATGTGAACAGGATGAGTGAACTAGAGAGTGGGTGAAAAACTGGCTTGACTAATGAGACTTGTCAATGGTTCCAAGTGTAACGGGCAGTTGATTACAAGCAGCATCTTCAGAGGTCAGCACCAGGGCCAATCTCATTAGTCATCTTGAGTTCTATGATCAGAAATGTAGAAAGGAGAATGTGTGAACGATCAGCAATTAGTGGGCCACACTTGTTAGTGGAGCAGTGGATATACCGGGGAGCATGGCCACCATTCATCGTACCCCAGCATGCCGCAGATGTGGGCTGTTGGATACCTCAATGCAGCCTAACAAAGGCGAATGTAGAGCCCTTCATCTGGGAGGGAATAACCCATGCAGCCTCTGGGAAGCAGCTGGGCAGGAAAGGATACGGGGATCTACATGATACAAAACCCTCCTCAAGATGATGCTAGCATATGTATAGCCAGTTCAGATTAGGTAAAAGGCAAAGTGTCTCCACAATGAGAGTGGTTAATCCCAGGAGGATGTTTCCCAGAGAAACTGTGGAATGGTCGTCCTTGGAGGTAATCAAAACTCAGCCGGTCAAGGCCATGGACAACCTACAGTAATTTAGGAGCTAACCCCAACTGGGATTAGCTCCAATCCCAAGCAGGGTCTTGAGCCCAAGTATCTTTTCTACCTAGATTGTTCTGTTTCTAATCCAAAGAAGAAAAGTATGGACTACACCTCATTGCTCCTAAAGGCAAAACTTTATCTGGGCAGGGGACCTAATTTGCTGTTCTTTCTGAAAGATCAAGGAAGCAAATACTGAAAGGGAGGACTGGAGGTAATGATGGAAGAAATAAAACAAATCCCTTTCAGAGATGTCTATGAACAGCACAAATTTCTTTGGACTGTAAAACCTGCAGCCTGAAAAGTTATTATACCAACAAAACGGTTGATGTAAATTGATTTATATTATACATCTGGCATAATTTTGTCCATTTACATGAACTAGTCTCTATGATGTGCTATTTTTAACTGCTGCTAATGAATGCCAGCAGCTTACAGGACAGGTGAGAAAGATGGGTCCAACTGTGTAGAGGTAAGACTGGAAATGGGAAGTCTAAATTCTCCTCGTAGGTCCACTGCATGCTAAATAATTTTCGTAAATGCTTTGAAATAGTGCAGATGGAAAACACCCTACAACTGTAAAATAATATTAATAATATCATCATTATTTACATAAATGTTCCTAGCGATAAAAGAAGATGAGGAATACAACACTGCTACCCCATAAAAATTATATTAGCAGAATTACCTATGAACACAATATTTTAGAGAGTTCTATTAAGGATCAGCTATTCTTCATGTTATGTCAAATGATTAGTAACCACACTGAAACAGTTTTCCATCTAGCAGATATATGTACAGGAGATTGCAAATGGGTACATTAAATAGCAAAGAACAGAAGAAGAAAGACATAACAAGAAGGATTTTAAAACAAAGTGCAGCTGTACCACTAGGTTGTGGTTAGTTATGATTACTTGTTTCCAGAAATTGTTCGTTCTTTCCAGTTCAGTCAGTCTATACATAGACGTGACGTTCCTTTTATTGAACATAATGCACTTCTTGCTCTTTCATTTCTGAAGACCACAATGCTTTCTCCTGTAATCTTCAGTGGCAATGGACTATCACTTAGTGACTCTTGTTAGAGCATATAGATCCAATTACTGCTTCATTTATAACTTCATGAGATGCTGGGGTGGAAGACAACAGTAAAATATGAAATATGAAAATCTGGTCTGTGATCATTACACGTGTATTTTAGGATGCCAGTGTTTTCTCTGGGACGAAGGTTTAAGACTTTGTAAAGATCCACAATTCTCTATTTCAGCAATTCTAAACTGCTTTTCTGTATTGTTTACTGAGCCTGTGCAAATCTCAGTCTGAATTATAGTTTTCTGCAGAAATTCTAAGTAAAGAGAAACTTTACCCTTGTGCAAGCTCGAAACCAGTCAGGTGTTATCTATTTTACATCAGTGTACGAAGTTTTTTGACAAGGTTTACACAGAAACACAAAATATGGTGTTGCACAGATTAAGGTTTTATTGCAATAATTCCTTTTGGAACTGTGTAAGAAAATCACCATTTGTGTTGGTTAACACCCAACATTTATTTAATCACAAAAATATTTTGGGTAACTAAATAAAATTAATTTGCATGAAGGCCAATAGTGGTTTAAAAAGCTTAGCTAGAAAAGAGAAACAATGCCAGCCAGTAAGCCTAAGTATAAAATCACAACATTCTGTGATTTTGAGGAAATGTAGGTGGCTAAACAATCCGCAAATGGGAATTTTTCAATTAAAAAAAGCAAAAATTGAAATGGATATGAATGCTGTATTAAAAAAAAATTAACAACTAAACAAAAAAAGAGTAAACTTACTAAAAACATTATTTTCATAATTTCTTCGGTATCATCATATATTCTCTTAGATTAGATACCAATTTATATGCAAAGTCATGTACTGGATCAACTTGAATGAGTGGCAAGTTTTTACAGATTTTATTATTGATTGCTTTTTTTGTCATGCTATTTTTTGCATGCTACAACCAAGTTACACATTAAGTTTTGGGGTCCTTCCTTCCTCCCTCCTTCCCTCCCTCCCTACCTCCTTCCTTTCTTCCCTTCCTCCCTTCCTTTCTTCTTTCCCTCCTCCCTTCCCTCCCTTCTTTCCTTTTTCCAGAGCATCTTTTTTAAAAAACTAAGCGTCTACAGGTCCTATCATTTGTGATCACACCCAAAGCCCATTGATGTTAAGGAGAAGAATTTAATGAGCTGTGGATTTTACTGCCTGCTAGACCAGATCATATTTGATATACGCTGGGTTACAAAAAGTACCAGAAAGAAAGAAGGCTCCTGGCCTTTCCAGGGGCCCATTTACAGGATTTAGGTGTTTTTAGAGTGGCTCTTCCTGAACACACTGCCCATTTCTTGCACCTGTCCTTGTAAGCATCAGCAGCAGGCAAGCTCTGAGCCTGGAAAGTGAACAGGTTTGCTACCAGCACTGCTCTGCTGTGCCTAAAAAAGCCAGGTGGTGAAAAATGAGGCTTTGCAGCATTTTGTAAGGCAGAGTTCATCCTCAGTGTGAATAAATGAATATTGGATACAGTCTAGTCTATGATTTGCAATGGTTTTCACTTGAATGATATTCTTGATACTCGTTTTGACTCTGCATCATTTCTGTGAGTGATTTTAAAAAACTGTTTTGATTTGTGCTGCTGAATTTGATCAGCTAATCTTTGGCTACAGAATTGCCACTGCTGTTTCTGGGTAAAAACAAAATACATTGTATTGCCTGGAGGAAGATGTTTTTCTCTACTATTTGATACGTAGCATTGTTTCTGCTGAAATTTATTTTCTCTGGATTCGTCAGCAACCCATTTCCATGTCATGGCTTTTCTGTCATTGTTTGATTTACTGCCTTCTCAGTTCTTCAATTCATGTTTATCAGGATATGACAGTAAAATTTTAAAGCAGGGAAAGCAGTTGTGACCACATAAATCCTTTTTAATCCAGTCTGCCGGGTGGCAGGGTAATACTTATGCTTGGTGGGAAATCCAGTCACACTTGGATAGATAGAAATTTCTCTGCAAGATTTGCACTGGTTTGCATTTTCATGATTTTTAATGTGATCTTTTATTTTGAGTAAATTAAAAAGAAAATGATTTAGTAGTTATGTGAGGATACTTCCTCCTCGTAATCTTGTTTGTGGTTTGAAAACCTCTCTGTAGAATATTTCGTTCTGATATTAGCAAGGTAAGAGCCTGTGAGCTGGACTGTGCATGACTAATGATCAGGTACTTTATCCCCTGTAGTCAGTGTTTAGCACCCATTTTTAATTCAGAAAGACCGTATGGATTTCATTCAACTTGTAAATAGATCATAAAGACTGGATTATAATCATGCAACACATAGGGTAGAAGAGTCCTGCAAAACGTTTTTCATGTTTTGTGTCCATTTGTGACTGTCCTCCTATGTTATGGTATCTTAAAAAAGTGGGATTGGAAGCAGAGAAATAGGCACTTGGCAGTGTTCTGGCTTGTATTCTTAACAATTCAAATTTTCAGTGTGTTTTTATTCCCTTCCAGAATGCAAAATATTCTTTAGCTGCCTTGACATAGCTGGAAAAGGAATTAGACTGATGCAGAAAATCTCATGCTCTGAAAAGCTCATCAGGGACTAAGTCTGTACATCATATCCTACCTGGGTATATGATGGCATTACATCCAGGACAGAAGATACAAGATTTTCCTTTAGATACGCTAAAGCAGAAATTAGGAAATCTTGTGAGTTAGGGGTGCTCAGGTAAGTGGCACAGGAGAAGAGACAAACTGGAAGGCAGAAACCTGGAGGCATGTCTGACGTACTCCAGATTGTGACATACAATGGTGTGCCAGCACAGGGCAACTGAGAGACCAAAGCCTGCAGAGAAAGGGGGCAGAGGGAGCTAAATCTGCTTGTCTTTGTTATACTGCTGCTAGGATGGGTTTCACAGTGAATGGTCCCCAAAATCACAAAGGGTTTTGTTTCAAAGGAACCTATTTCAGTTACTTTGAAAAAAAATGCTGCACAGCTTACTACCAGCTATGTAGGTTGGGCATCTGGGGACCTGGGAGCAAACTGGAGAGTTAATTTATGTGTTAGTGTAGATCTGTCTGCAGACATCCAATTAGACTTCGCTTTGGCTCTACAGTCTCAGATGACTTCAAGCTGTGCATGGTAGCCCTGCTTTCATGACAGATGGGTAATTCTGGTATCAGGAAGCCTGCATATAAACTCTGAAATTAAACCTGATGTAACAGCTGAAAAGTCCACTATGGTTTAAAATTGCAGCCTGTGAAGGGTCTCATCATGGAGCAGAGAAATGCCAATAGTAATTTTTGCTATGAAGCCTTGCTGTGACCTCACCTGAAACAATTTTGCTCATTTCAAGGCATCCCTATACCAGGAAGATAATGATGTATCACAAGCACAGAAGAGTAGCAGGAACTGTTAGGAAATTGTAAAGAAGGGTTAAAAGAGGGGTTGTCAGTAGAAAGAAATTACAGGAGCCTGCCTGTGTTTGAAGGAGTTTAAAAAAATTAAAGAGTGGATCACCACTAGGAACAGCATATTATATTGCTTTTTAAATTGGAAGTTTAATGCTGAGTGTTAAGAGAGAAATCCTTGGCATTATTTCTCAGGGAGCCTGTAGCAGCTCTTCCACTTGGCTCCAAACCATACTTTGAATTGTACTAATAAACATTGCAGTAATGTTTTGCGTTTGTAGCATAGTAAGGACCGAAACAGCTTCCACAGCAGAAGACATATTGTTCCTGGCTCTATGCCAGCCTAATTCCCATATAGCAAACAAACAGAAAAATACTAACATTAAGTGTTCCCTGGAGACTGTCAGCCAAATTATGCTCTGCCAAATAGTGTGTCAGTCCTTGCACTCAGCCGACTTGACCTGTAGTGTGAGACACAAGAGAAGCAATAGTATTTGAGCATTTATACCTCTTAATAAGGTCTTTATTTAATACGCTGTGAGTGTTCATGGTCACCTTATTATAGCAAGGTTACGGCAGAAAGGAAGTTACAGCAGGGGGCAATCAATATTACGTAACGCAGACACCTAAACGTTTCAAATTTTAAACAATTTTTGAAAGTAAGACTGTGTTGAAAGGAAAAAGGAGATTTAGAGAAGCACTGAGGTACACAAAGCCTCCCACCAATTTAATTTTCAGTCTAATGTAACATGAGGAAAAGTTTAAAACAATGAAATAGCTATGGTATTTTAGGGTGTAGCCAATAAATATGGCTGCCTTCAGTTTGAAGAGATGTATTGTTATCAATACATCTAGGACACAATGCAATAGGATATTAAAAGTTGCTCACAACAGTGTTTACCAGATAACTCTTTTATACCCACCCATACAGCAACATTTTGTTATGGGCCCCGCATGCCACTCTCAATTTAAACTAAGGGAATTCTGAAGACCGCAAAGGCTGAAATCTGGTGTAAATTGCAGTCTTTTGAAGCTCACTCTCAATTCCCAGAACGAAATAAACATTTCTGATTTTGCTGCTGCCTTCCCTCACTCTTACCCACCCCCTGCGTGCAGAAACACAGCAGATTTGCCACAGGCTGAGGGCAGAATAAATAGGTTGAAGCTGTACCCTGAAATCTGCTGACATATGATGCCTGCCTGTATCTGCACTAAATCCTGGAAGAGATTTAAAACTTTTTGCTACTTACATGGAAGTTATAGAGCGTTATTGTTTTAAACCTGAATAGATCTGTTTTAAATATTATATTTTTCTTTCAGTTTGCTTTTAATGGCTCTGCTGAGGACTACTCTGCTGTTACTATGGAATTCTTCTCTCTCTGTAACGGCAGAAATTCCGATTGCCTTCAAGCTGTTATTGATTTTGGTGCAGAGATTTCACCTCCTGTTTGCAATGCGTTGTGCTCTTTAGAAGTGTGGCGTCAACAGCCGCCAATTATCAGCTGCTCATCCGGCAGGTGCAGTACTGGGAGGGCAGAAAAGGGCTGCAGTGTGCCACAGCACCGTTTGCGTCTTGCAAAGGCTCTGCTATGAAATTAATCTGAAATGCAAAAGACTTGGAGAAGTCTCGGATTAGAGTGTTCAAATAATTCCTGATTTTAGAAAATATTAGCAGTTATAGTCTTATTTGGAAAGTTAAATTTAAGAGTTTTCAACCTTTAATTTACTATGCTATTAGAATGATTTGTGCTACTCATGCAGTATCTGCTCATGCAGCAGGTATGTATATGTAGAAAAAACAAATGTTTTATTTCAAATGGGTCAAACTTATATTGTGTCTGACCAAAAAAAAAAAAAAAAACTAACCACAGAAAACTGTAACTGAAAAGTTACAGTTTTTTTCCTGTTTTGTAACAGAAAAGCACTAAACAGTAGTAGTGAGTGAGAGAAAGTAGATAAACACATATACAACTGAATTGTCAGTCATCCATAACATGCTACACACTTAAAAACAGAAAAGGTATAAAATATTTAACATTTAAAGTGAGGAAAAGAAGACTAAGTGTGGCAGAGAAAGAAACATGAAGATCAACGCTATGATTCACAAAATGATACATTCTTATACTAAAGTCATTGGGCTTAAATGTGGTCCAGAGAAGCTGATTGCAGAACTGGATTATTTGAAGATCACTTAAAAATCAAGGTAATCTGTTTTATGTAACCTGGAAAGTTCATCAATTTTTAAAACAATATCTAGCTAATAAGAGCTATTATTCATAATATGAGTTGAAAATGAGGCAAGGGCTACGATATACACAACGTTATTTTCCTCATTTTTATCATTATACATATATTTCCAAGGATTTGAAAAATAAAAGTGAAGTCATGTGTCACTTTTGTGTGAAACACTGAGACTAAAATAGGTGTACCCTAAAAGGAGAGACCTGAGAAATATATTTTGTGATGGTTAGGTAAGATTATACATATATTTCAGAAAATTGTAGCCCTGTCTCTAGGAAAACAGTGGAAAGTTTATTTCTTATAATAGCACATTCTACAGACATTTCAGAAATGATGTGTTGCTCCAATTGTTATGTTTAACGCACAAAATACTTACTATGTTTTATGCATGAAATAGAACCTCTATTAGATTAATCAGAAATCATATTTTTCTTAAACATGAGAGCTCTGTCAGTACCTTATCTTACAGATATTTCACATGAAACCATATATTTTATATATTACACCAATTACATAGTTTTCAGAAAAGCGTATGGGTAAAAAGGCAGTACATATATCTAATTGTTCTTCAGAGAGCAATTAAATACTTAAAATTAGAGTAGCATGTTTTGAGACCATGCAGATGCCCCCAGTGAGTTGTGTTACATTTTGGAGGATTGCAAGAAAAGGGAAACTGTCAAGGGAAATAAGATATGTAAAAAATAAAAAAATAAAATTGATCTTCCAGCCAAGACAATCATGAAAGAAACATAGTTTTCAATTATGCAAATTCCTGTCTAGCAGTCATTTTGGTCTTATGATTTTTTCTGTTAATAAACATGAGATTTTTCAGCTAAAACAGATTTTTTCCCTTGAAGAAGGTACTTGGATTGAACAGTTGAAAGCAGGGAAGATACTGGAGAATATTCAATTATGCTTTGATTCATAAATTAGTTATTATTATTATTCTGGAAAGGCTTCAGATTATTCATTCCATTTTGTTGTGCTATATATTATCTACATTTGATCATTAATACTTGATGAGTGTTTTCTGTAATTAAAAATTCTGGTTGTCATAAAGAACAATGAAATGTGCATAATTACCCTCTGTCTTTTTTTTCATTACTAAATTCAGAGCTGCTCATACTTTAGGAGAGGTAAAATGCTTTATGAATGTATCAATGACAAACAACCGCTGAACTTTTGATTTCATATTCTACTTAAACTCATAATCAATCTTTTATTAGTTTCATCAGTATAATCTTCCTGACATAGCTTAACTCAGCAGTGAGACGCTGCCAGCTCACTTGACATCATAATTGGACAAGTTGATGTTGATGAATATACTTCTTCAACAAGGCATATGGTGTGGAAAATGAAGTCCAGGCTGGTCTTTAATCCAGGAGGGTGCTCAGATCTCTCTCTTCAGTCCTCACTCTGTATTTATAAATTCACAGTCCCTCACACTGGAACTCTTCTTTAGCAGAAGCTCAAAATCTGATGGCTAGAGATAATCTTGACATTCAGATGAGCACTCATTTTGACAGCAAGTGATTTTGTCAGCACTTGTGAAAAAACAAGAGGTGGTGCAGAAGACCTGGGAGCTTGCCCTTGACTGCCCCTCACTTAGCCACACAGCCAGAGGAGTGATACAGCCAAAGTCAGGCTGTGCCTGATGCCACAGGATCTTCACAACTTCTGTTTTCCTCCCTTTTTTGACTTCCACCACAGTTAAATGTCTCACATACAGAATTACTGCATGTAGTGATAGCGATTTCTTTGACTCTCATTCTTAACGCAGTTTCCTAACAACTATCTTTCATCTGGGCAATTGACATTTTGTTTCTTGATGCTGTTTTTCTCATACAGGCTGTGTTTGGCTTTAGCTGGAGATACTCAGTTCAAGCAAGAATGCTTTAAATTTAAAAGAGATCCTAAAAATTGTAATTGCTATTTTTATATGATATGGCAGGGGCAAAATAGAAATCAAAACATTTCAGAGGACTTCTGAGAATTTCTCATTGGTGTATAGCAAATTTACTTTTGTCAATCAAGTTCTGAGGAGAAGATTTATTATTCTGGGTGTGGTTCACCATCCAAATTTAGTAGGAATCTGACAGGTGACTATCTGCAGCTGAACAGTTTCCTTTTCATTGCCTGTGGGGAAAATAAACACTTTGGTTTGGGTTAATTTTATTCTATAAAGGATATCTTCAATAGGCCAGGAATCCTTGGCACGAGGGTTTGCATCAAGTGGAGCTTGGAGAGGGAGCAAGGAGGACTCAGCATCTGAAAGAAGACACTGCTGCAGCTGGACCAGCATGGACTCCCATGCTGGTTTTATCAGAACTGTTTGCAAGTGAAAGACAATGTCACTGCTTTAACTGGCATAAAGTTGTCTCTTACAGAATCAGCAATTAGAATCAGAAGGAGCAAACAAGGAAGTGGAAAAGTAAAATCTTCATTTAGAAAAGCATCATAATTACAGAAGCATACATAATGCAGTAACATATTTTCAGTTTGCTACTTCCTGCCTCAAAACAATTTAAACAGCCAAAGGAAATGAGAGAACTGGGAAGATTTACAGTATGTGTTGATATTCATGCTGCTGGCGAAGAGATATTGCTAATTGGCTTTAGACAGTTTCGAAGGGAATCCTTTTGTAGAAGCATAGGCACATCGTATTTTATCTCACAGTGGTGTGCATACAGCATGCAAGAAAGAGGAGGCAAGATTTCAAGCATAATAGCATATGATCTTAATTACAAATGATAATGATCCTTCCTTTCCATAACTTTCCACAAAGTTTGTTAGGGGAGGAAAGGAGTGGTAGATGAGAATTACTGATGAATGTGATCTACACTTACGAGATGCTTTATCTTTTTGGGAGCTGTTTACTGACATCAGCAGAACTTCCATTTTAAATTCTCAACATGAGGAAACAACCATTCCCTCTTTGTCGGTATTCCATACTCTACAATGTGGGAATACTGAGTGACAGGAAGCCTGAAACCTCCTAAACCAAGGGAAATTAATGCAACATAACTACCTGATTCTACTTGGGTTGATCAAGATGTTAATATAGGGAGAATATTAAAACCAAATCATTCCACTTATACAAGTGTTT
>VXAV01008453.1:392372-406323 GCA_013399715.1 Alectura lathami | reverse complement strand
TGATAATTAACTCTCATTTTTTAAGTTGGGAAATCAGGGCTAATTTAGTATTTTGTTGAAGATTCCCTTATTGGTCTATATTCACCTTCATACAGTCTGACCTCATTCACTCATTTCTGGAAGAGGATTATGCACTTGTTTTAATTCTGCACCCAGCTTGCTAGCGTGCTCGAAGGTAGATAAAAAGTCGTCTTTACATTTATTCTTCACCTTCATTTGATTAGGCTCAGTCACAAAATGATACTTATGTGAACAAATAATGGTCAGCTCGGTTGAGAAAGAGTGGTCCAGTAGGAAGGATATAACTCACAAGCATTTGGTGCAGCACTGGCAAGTAGACCTGCCAGGAAGATGCTGTTACATTCAGAAGACGGTAATAGCTTTGGTTCAGATGGTGGAGTTCTGGTCTGCAGGTCTGCAGTTATTTTCTTCCTTTGAAGCTGACATGCCCTTAATTAACATGTTTATTTCAGTTTAATTAATATTTATAACATTTTGCCCCATAATTTTCTCCTGTATTCAGTTTAATGCTAATGGTTCTAACTCTCAGATCAGTCTTTGTTTTAATGACACAATGTTTGCTGTCTTAACTAAATGATTTTATTATGTATGATACCTGAACAGAGTAAGAACTTTCCGTTCATTATCTAAATCAGTGACTGGAACATTTTGGTACTTTGCTACTATTTGATTATACGTGATGTTATACAGATAAGTGTATTTGGTGGACTTAACACAAGTCAATATTTAATAAATGACTGCCCTGTAGGAACTTCATCTAAACTGTGAAATTAATAATAAATGTTTTCAAATAGATGCTTTTCAGCATACGGCCTTTTGAATCATTTATATGTTGGGCCCCCTTGGAAAGTCTTTTCATATTTAATGCATTAACTTGGAGTTTTTATTGCATTTCTGAAAAGAACAAAGAACGAGGTTCAAGAGGGAAATCACTCAGGGCTTGGATGAAAGGAAAAACAAATATTTTAGATCAAATATACAACTAATTAGGGATAGACTACACCTTTAGGTACAACCTGAAGTAAAACTCTATTCATCCCAGTCTCAGGCAAAGGCTTAAATTCTGCATTCACATTTGGAAAATCATTTGTCCAGCACTCCTTCTTATGCAGAGCAGACATTTGAAGCAGCCCTTAAAAAGCTGTGGAAGGCTCTTCTCCCCGGCACAGAGAGCAAAACATCAGTCCTGCCTCCCTGCTTCCTGTGTCCTCTTCTCTTCCAGCCTTGAGGAGGTTCCAAGGTCACAGCACATCACTGGGCTCCTCTTCTGAGCCTGTGCTGGATGTCTGCAAGTGGGTTGCAAAAGGGTTAGTCTATACACCTCTTTACAAACTGGGTTAAGGCTATGGACATTCTGGCCCCCTATGACAAATCTGTATGAATCACCCCACTAGAAAAGTAGTGTTTTCTTGAACTGCCAACTAAGGTCAAACCTTCAGGGAGGCCTGACGTGAAACACAGCTGGGGCTGCCCAGCAGACTAGATCTTTTTTGTCCATTTAGCATGCACACAAAGGTGAGAGATTCACCTCTTCCCAGCCTACCTGTGCCTTCCCTTATTCCTGGGTAGCGTGAGGCACGTGTAAAGACCAGTGTGACGTCTGCAAAGCACTCCATGGGGACAGGGTGGCCTTGAGAAGAGGTGGAGGCTGTGCTACACCTAGTAGACTTGAGGTAGCATATCAGTGTTTAAGTCAGTGAAATTTAAATATTTTTCAAGGGCACAAAAGCACAGGGAGGCCCCTTATGTGGGGCAACAAGACAATTAGCAGCTTGCACTAATAATTATGAGTTAGTTAGTTCATTTTTAAAGATAGAACACATGTAAGCAGGCATAAGAAGAAGATCAGGGCACCAAAGCAAAAATATATTTTTTTCCATTTAAATTAAAATTACACATCATTATTTTTCGCACCCCGTGGGCAAATACATGCTTTAAAAGACAGGAAGTGTTTGTAACACAGGTCTTCAGGATGACTTGACACTATTAAATTTACATATTTTTGTAAATATTAAGATTGGTAATATATACAGGATATTCTCCCCAAAATGTTTGAAATTCTCTCAAAGAAGTGAAAATATGGAAATCAGCATTCCTTCCCTAGTCTTCTGACATTAGACCCCACAAAATGTTAGTTCGTGTTTTCTCTTGTTGAGAAGGTTTGTAGGCAAAAACACCAACAAAGAAGTGGAAACAGTTTATTAGCAATGTTTCTGAAGCAAATGCTTGCTTAAGATGTTGCTTAATTAAATACTTCTTTACCTAAAATACAAAACAGCACTTGTTTTCTGGAGATCTTATTCAATCAGGTTGCAGTGTTTCAGAGATTTAGGTGAAATATTCACAACCTCCCTGCATTGCTCCACTCACTGCTGTCAAGCTTTAATACAATTATATTTTCTTCCTGACAGAAAATGCAACTATTCTCCTATCTCAGTGTTTGGAGACTGGACAGATTAGTGTCATGCTGTTATCTTCTCTAATGAGCATGATATAGATTGAAGTACAATTATTTGTGAACAAGGACTAATTTCAAAATCCTCGTGTTGTCCCCCAGGCTCTAGGAAGAATTTAGTCTAACAGCTGGAGATAACATTAGTGAAGTGTGGCAAAACCTATTACATAGAAAGTGAGAAGTCAATACCAACTCAGTAGTCATATTCTGATATGAAGGAAACTATCTTGTGTGAAACTCTATTTGATTTTCCTCACAGCTATAAGAAATAAACCATCAAGGATTTAGCCATGCTGGATTAAGATGTTGTTGCTCCTAAGCAGCAGCCCTACCTGTCTGGCCCTATGCCACAGAATGCAGTTTCTTGGGAAAGAGGGAAATTGTGGTATCTTAGGAGGAAAGTTGTCCATACTTCAGGTGGCAGAAGGTGCAGTCTGGTAGTCTGGTTGAAAGCCATCCCACTGGCAGTTTAAGGCAGCATGGAGGTGGATGAAAAAAATACCATTTTGTTACTCCTCCAAGAGCACTAGAAACTTCTGCAAAAAGCAAAATCTCCCCCTTGCTGCAAGTGCTTCCAACTGATTTTCTCAGTCAATATCACTGCTGATGCAAGTGCCTCAAAAGGTTTGTTCAGGGTTAATAGTGCAAACTGTTTAGGTGGGGGCTGGCATTTTAACCACAGCATCCCACTTAACCAGACTGATGGAGATTTTTCACACTTGACATAGCAGAGCCTGGAAGAAACTTGTTCATAAAAGGAAGTTTTCATTATGGTGCCATCAAACAGTACAATGAGTGATGCAAAGTAGAGAAAATTTCCCACAAGAATCTATAGGCATTAGGGGAATTTTCTCAAAGATGCAAATAATGAAGGCAGAATTTGGGAAAAGCTAAATAAATGTGAAATAATTGCCATCTAAGAGCTTGAAAGAGAGGAAGAAAAAGAGTACTGAGTCAGGAATTAAGGTGACATTTACTGTTATATATTGATAAGCTATAAAAATGCTTTGAAGAAGATGGGGAGGAATAATTCAAAGAAATCAGTCAGTAAGGAGTTTATATTGAAATAAACAGAAAAGAGCTAGAGAAAACTGCCAAGGCAAGTTGTTGAATTGCCATCCTGGGAGATATTAGTCTATTTAAGATGGTTAAGAATAACTAACTCAATCCAGGCAGATGCAAAGGGATGGATATGACAAGACCCTGCCAAATCAATAGTTGTCTGCAATGTCAGTCCCATTATGTTATCTCAGTTTTGTTCCCTGCAGTGCAAATCATGTTTTATCTGATAGACTACAATCAGATTATTTCCCATCACAAAGGACAACCCTATCTGACTCACATAAAATGCACCTATTTTAACTGTCATTTAGGACTTTTATTACAGGAAAAAACTGTATTTTGGAGGTTTTTAGTTTGTTCTTAAGCCTCGTTTGACCCTGGGCTGGAACACGTGTTGAGGACATCAGCACCTTAGCACATGTTGTTACATCTGAAAGTAGGTAGATGTCTATGAGGCATGACGTGCTGTCTCGCTGTCTCACCATGGTACTCCATTTGGAGCTGTGTGCCTAGGTCTGGGCTCCCCAGCACGCGAAAACCTTGGGGCTGCACAGGACAGTCAGGCAAAGGGCTGGAAAAAATGATTAAAGGACTGGAGCGTCTCTCAGATAGGAAAGGCTGAGGGAACTGTCCTGTTCAGCCTGGAGAAGAGAAGGCACAGGGAGAATCTCATCAGTGTTAATCAGTACTGATGGAAGGGGTAAAGAAAATGGGGCCAGACTCTTCTGGTGTTCCGTACCACAACATGGGGCAATGGGCACAAACTGAAATACAATGAATTTCATTTAAACTAAGAAAAATTTTTCTACTGTAAGGGCTGTACAGAAAGGGTAAGTCTCCAGCTCTGGAGATATTAAAAACCCAGCTGGACATGGTCCTGAGCAATCTTCTCTAGCTGACCATACTCTGAGCCAGTGTGTTAGACTACATGTTCTCCAGAGGCACCCACCTTTCAATATCTACTACCCTGTGACTTGCATACTTTGTAATCGCATAAAAAAAATTTGATGACAAAACTAAAAGGGTATACCATTTCATAGTACGTAACTGCAGAGTATGTTGGTCACTAGCACATGTGTATCACTGCACTGTTATAACATTGGCATGGTGCTTATTACAGGTCCACTATGTTTACAACTCACAATGAAATCAGTAGATTCTTCTGTTTTACTACTTCCTAATGTACAGTAAATACCAAGATACTTCCTGAAAAACAATGTCTGTTGCTGGATTTTCCAACACTGCGGGGTTTTTTTTTTTTCCCTTTTTAATTTTTATATAAGCTTCAAAGAATAGTCACATTCAGACTCTTCAATCTGATTAATATTACCTGGAGATTGAGAAAAAGTGATCTACTCAAACTTAAACCTGAGAAGTACTTGGTAGCCCAAGCTCTCTTTCATTTATTTGAAGGGAAAATCCTATCTGGGATGAACAGGAGTTTTACTGTCCTATTCAGTAGGACCAACACCTAGCAAGTAATCAGTTCCAAGATGTGCCCTTAAACTAAATGGCAAATGGTCCAAATCAGTTAATATAAAGCAGTATGTGATACTACCATAGATTTACAAAGAGGTAAGAAAAATTAAGCCTAACTTACCTAAAAACTGCATTAGTGAACCCCTAAGGAAGGCCTTGGAATCCTTAAATGAAAACCACAACAGAGCCTCAACTGAAAAGACATGCGGTAGGCATGAAGATGCTACCTATCCTTTTCCCTTCTCCCAACTGGTACTAGCTGCTGACACTAATTACACATGGAATTTCTCAGACTGGCACAAACTGAAAGTACATTTCCTGATACCTTTTCCTTGCCACCCAGAGGTCCAGAGACAAGTCTTGGATGTTTCCTGGCAAATGATTTCCATCCAGGAAAGCATGGGAACCAGCACCATGGGAACTTCAGCTCATGAAGGCATCAATAGCCTGCCAAATCTGCAGCATGTTCTGCTATCCCATGGGTATCACTGCAAATTAGTTGTTTAGGGTAGAGTGTGATAGAGTTCCCACTCAGCTGAGTCTCATTGATTTTCAAAGACTTTGGGTGACTTGCAAGAGTACTGCTGAAAGCAGGACATCTGCCAGTTTAGAGCAGGGAGAGATGTAGGGCAAAAATGTCATGGGGAGAAGGGAAAAGGGGAAAATTTAAGTTAGAGACTAAAATCCTTCTGAGTTTCATTGACTAGAATGTCTAATTTATATTTATGAGGATTTTAGAGTAAAATAAATCTATTTTCACATCACCTTTTAAAGATTTTTTCAGATCCCTTACCTGAAGGAAAGCAGACTACAGAGTAATGCTGACGCATCTAGAGATACAACAGAATCCAGTGACTTTTTTCAGTGTATACTGTAACAAATGTTTAAATTCCATTTTGTATAGGATACAATCTTTGACTGCATTCATTTTCTCACAGACATGCAAAATATGTAGGCCTTCTGGGAACATATTGAAGTATAATGATAGTGTATTATACTTCTTAAAATGAGCCAACAATATCAGAAAATTGACATCACAGATGGCACAACTGTTAATCCTTTTAAAAGTATTAAAAACAGTGAATTGCGTCTTATCTTTCTGTAGCTAATGACCATTTATTATAATGAAAAATGTAGAACTCTCTGATGTCATTTCCTGGTAATCTTTTATGCTAGCAGGGGAAACATTCCAGATTAAATTGTTGTCTTGTAGGACACAAATCCAGTTGAAAATATAGATTCAGAGTAGCAGTGATCACTATCACAGGGGACAGAGGATGCATGAAATAAAAACATTATCTGTACTAGGCTTAGTACTACTCAATATTATCTATGTGGAATATAAAAGGAAATGTGTGTTAACTTGAAAATGGCACCAGGCTGTGGAAGTCTAAGGAACAGAAAGGTGGGGAAATAAAAAAAAAAAAAAAGCCTTAACATATTGAAGATAGCAGCTTACCTTCTTAAGACACTGTTTAATGAGGATGAGTGAAAAGGTAAGCAGACTGCACAAACACAATTTGGGCAACCAACTCTTTGGGTAACTGTTGTGCGAATATGACTATACATGGTTTTACCACAATGAAATTCAATGAGAATCAGCAATGTTACTGTGATGTTAAAGAAAGTGTTCCAGTATGAACACAAAGGAGAGGAACCTTATTCAACACCATTTTAGATGACTGACATAGTTACAGATATCTCTTTTTAGACAATCAAAAAAGTAATTTATGTATTCTACCAATGTATGTATACACCCACAGACGGGAAGGCAGAAATGAGCAATGAATATTAAAAGGCACTATCTGTGATTTTTTAATGCAGAAAGAAATTTTCAGTGTTGCTCAATTTCAGTTAAAGGCCCAACATAACACGCATCAATACCAAGAGATTGTTTAATGCTGGAATCTTTTCAGCAGATGGAATTCCATACATTTTTTAAGTTAATTTGTTTGGAGATGAAAATTTTCAGATCTAATTATTTCACTGCAGACTTATAGCTAGCCTATTAAAGACAGCACAAAATTAAGGCAATGTGATGTAGGTAAACAATGACAACAATGACTTGATTTCTGTTGTAAACCGGAAAATGATTTTTTTTTTTTAGTAAAAAATTTGCATATATTCAATAACACTTCTCAAATGCTTGCAGTGTAAAAATTTTGCTGTAGGGGAGGAAAATACTTGTTCTCATTCTGGAAAGCTGTGGAGGTTAAGACCTCAGCAAAATAATAGACTTTGTCTACAGTCTTCTGTCCCTGTTAGTAAGAAGTGAAGAGGAAACACTGCCCAAGGGCTGTAGACAGCTAAACTTAGCCATAGGCTGTCAGTCAGAAAAGGTGATTCTCCCGCTGTATTTAGTGCTGATGCAGCCTCAACTGGAATATTGAATGCACTTCTGGGCTCCACAATATAAAAATGTTGTTAAGGCCCCTGAGAGCATCCAGAGGAGGGCAACAAAACTGGTAACAGGGCTGGAGACAAGTCCTGCGAGGAGACGCTGAGGACATTGGGCTGTCCAGGCTAGAGAAGAGGAGTTACCTCACTGCTCTGCAGCTCCCTGAGGAGAAGAAGCAGAGGAAGGTGCTGGGCTCTGCTCGTGGGAACCGATGGCAGGATGGGAACAGAACAGAGCTGTGCCAGGGGAGGGTCAGAGTGGGCATTAGGAAAAATTTCTTTAACCTAGGGGTTGTCAAGCACTGGAACAGGCTTCCTGGAAAAGTGGTTGATGCCCTGTTCCTGTCAGTGTCAAGAGGCATTTGAATAATGCCCTCAGTAATGTCCCTTGTCTTCTGGTTAGCCCTTAAGTTGTCAGGCAGTTGGACTCCACGATTTTTGTGAAAGTCCCTTCCAACTGAACTATTCTATATTCCTCTGGAAGAGGATGCTCTCCAGTCCAGCATGGCACTGCCAAGAGCCAGTGTGTCCAAGAGCGGACTCATCCTGCCACTTACAGAGGACTCTTAAGTATGTCTCAGTGAGCAAGAGCTAGCAAGCTAGAGCTTTGCAATGGGTACACAAAGAAACAACACAAAGGGAGATCAAGGCTGTGATCATCACACAGATATGCCTGAAAAAACTGGAGTTGCGATATCTGTGCTCCTTATACACATTTGCAGAGCTTTCATCAGAAGCCTTTCCTTTGGTCACAGGGAATACCTGCCACTGCTGCCTGAGCTGCAGATGGAGAAGCAGGGCTGGGTGCAGGGGAACTGGTCTTCTGTGCTTGCTGCAGCAGCGCTCGCTTCTGAACCAAACAAGATGTGTGTTACATAACTGTGCTGGGCAGCATCACCAGAGAAATAGGTTTCATTCCTTGTTACCATGGCAATGGTCGTACCAGACACCTACAGAGATGTCTAATGGGACAGGCACTATAATGCCACATGCAGCAGGCTGGATATGAGACAATAATACTATAGCTCAGATATCTATCTACCAGAGGTCTTCTATCTGACTTGTGAAAAAGGTGGCAAAAGGATCTTCTAAAATGAATCTGTAGCGTTATAGCTTCCTATCTGCTATTTCAAATTTTATGTCTCCATTAATTATTAACTTCTAATTGAAAATCACCATGATAGGCGCATGCTGTACTTAGCTCTGAGAAGAAAACTAAATCTTTCTTTAGGGGTAAGTTCTCTTACAGATCACATCATTTCAATGCTCTAGCTTCTAGCTCAAGCACTTCTAGCTTTTAGCAGTTTGAATACAGTTTCCTGAAAAGTCAGAAAAGACAAATACTTCTGCCTGCATAGTTGAATTAGCTTAGCTGTAGTGGAATAAACAGAGAGAAAGACTTACATATTTACTTTATTATCATATGCTATTGGAAAAGAAATTGAAGAAATTCTTCACTGAGAGAGTGGTGAGGCGCTGGCACAGGCTGCCCAGAGAAGCTGTGGATGCCCCATCCCTGGATGTGTTCAAGGCCAGGCTGGATGGGTTCCTGGGCAGTTTGACCTAGTGAGCTAGTGGTTGGCAGTCCACGGCAGGGGGGTTGGAACTAGATGATCTTTGAGGTCCCTCCCAACCCAAGCCATTCTATGATCTATGAATACATATGGAAATACTTTTTAACTTATTTTGCTATGGGTCCAAGTTTTTTTTCCTCTTTTTTTTTTTTTTTTTTTTTTTTTTTTTTTTTTTTAAGCGGAATAGTGTGGAATGAATATTCTGCTTTGAGTTTTCTAGATAATTTGATATTCAGCAGCCTTCAGAATACAAATCCTATGTGGGTGGACAGAGGTCTGAACTTTGGATGTCAGGCTACACAGGGAAGCCAGAGGTTTTCACAGCAGCGGCCAGAATGGAAGGAAAGAGTGGAATGAATACAGGAAAAAAATACTGTACTTGCTACAATGGTAGGTGTTAGGTGTATAAGGACTTGCATTTGAGAACTTCCCCTGCTGCAAGTAGTCATTTGCACAAAATTACAGATGCAAATCCACTATATACTACCTCATTTTGGCAAGAGCAGTCATATTTCTCAAAACAAAAAGTACAAATCACAACCTGGTAATTCCATAGTGAATTCAAAGAATTTCACACAAGCTGTTTATCATCCACATTTTAAATTTAGTGATGGCCTGTAGTGACATAGTCAGTCTGGATAATTTGCACAAACTTAAGGCACAACAAATGTTCCTTATTTATACCAAATTTGTCATTGTACATACTCTAAACATTATCTGTTCACAATTCCACTAGATACATGTAAAATACTTGTGACAACAGTTTTTTAACAAGCCTCTCAAGCCATTGTTCTCTCAGAAAAAAACAGGACAGAGAATGCATTACTGAAATCTAATTCTGCAGTAATAACAGCCACCTGCCTAGTATGAAGTACATATCCTGTATCAATTATCTGTCTCATTTCCCCTTCACTGTTTAGGCCATCTAGTTAAATACATAAGCACACAGATAAAAAGGAGTACATCTAAACTAGGTGTGGGCTATAGAATTATAAACAAACAAACCCACAAATTTAAACTCAGACTCTATAAGTATTTGTTTTTCTTTATTCCATTAAATTTTTTTTGTTTGTTTGTTTGACCTGGCAACAAAGTCATGTATAACTCTTAAAGACAGGAATTAAAAAAAGCACTGAAAAAAGCAGCTTCTACATTGAATGGTCTTTTAGACTTGGGTATCTGGAATAAGGAGACTTGATCATTGTTTCTGTTTTAAGGATGCACTCCTAAGGAGAGAGTCTACATGTGTTAGGTTAGAAATAAATAAGACTGGAAAAGTACTTCTCTGTTGTCCTTCTTTTTGTCCTACAACCTCTATTAAAGCAAAACCTGCCCAATTACTCTGAATTACGTGATTCTTTGCGCTTATTTACTGCAGAAACTCTTCACTAAGAACAAATTTCATTTCATAACCGTCCCATTCCCCCTACATGAATTTAAATGGGAATTTAAAATATTGGAGGCAGGCAAACTGCAGCTAATTTTCCAAAGAAATACTGCAGGGCTCATACTTCATCATTATTACTGTCTTTTAGTTGCGTTATAAGAGCATCTAGAAGCTCTGCTTAGGGACCTGGAACTCGCCCGTTGCTATATATGCTAATTCTGTACCACATTGATAATTGGAAAGAGCTGAGAATTAGGAATATTTGTGCCGATTTCAACAAGCGCTGAATTGTGCATTCCTAGCATCAGTATTGTTGTTGTTTCAGATCTGTTTAATAATACTGCAGTTAAGAATAAATAACAAAAATTATTAGCCCTTCTCCATTCTTAGCCTAGGGAATATATGCTGACTGTTTTCATGCTGTAGAAAATGTGTTTGCAAAGCTAAGAATCACCTCACTGCATTTCACAGGGAATTTTTGTCAAGTTCTATAAATCAAACAATACAAGAAATAATTTGCTGCTGTACATTCAGCAGTTATGTTACCTCTTAGTTTACATCTGGCATACTGAATTTTCAGCCCAGCTTTTTTCTTCACCTCATTCAGGTCACAAAACTTCTTCCCAATCTCCTTTCTCCCCAATGTATTTGTTAAAAGCATAGATCAGAAATGCATAGGGAATTCCTACCAAAAAAACGTTATCTTCCTCCTGCTGCTCATCAGTCCTGCACGTATTCATCCAGGAGCTGCATTCAACACTTTTGGCACATACAAATTTAGAAACTAAACTGTTTTTCCCTTGAAGTCTTAGATCACTTAGATCAAGTCATTTCTCTCAAGTATGCCACCACCACCACTTATGTAGGTACCCCCATAGACAGCTATTTTCACATTTCTGTGTTTAAAGCTTGCATTTTTGTTTTTTTGAGTGGGCTCTAGCTTACCATGTAATATAAATCCTGCTGTATGATGGGTTTTGCACTGCTATTCCACAAGTCCATGTATCATTTTTAGTCACATTTTGAGCCATGTTTATCACTGACAGCTTCACAGTTGAAAGCATTTAGTGTAAGGCTGGTCCTAATCCTCCCAGGAGCTGTATTTCAATACAGCCACCAACAGGCTGTAGGACTTAGCTGGTCGTTTCATCATTTGTTTAACATGTGTTTGATTAGTGTGCAAGAGTACTAATGTTTTAATTGTAATATCAACCTTATAAAAGTTTACTATTTTGCTACTATTGACCAGTTTTCTAACTCCAAAGAATGGAAATAGGACCTTCTCTTCACAAAATTTTGTTTAAGGCATATTTACACCTCCTGTACCTTCAGGTTTTGTTTTTGTTACCAGGTAATGCCTCTAAATGCCCTCTAACCTTCTCCCTCTAATTTCTCTCTTGACCACCAGCAGTTCCTCTGGTCCTCACTCTTTTCAAATGTAAGTAAGTTATTCTGCTTTCTTTGAGCTTTTGTGATATATTTAAAGACAAAAGATTATCTCAAATAAATTGGATTCAATTTATCACAGCTAGCTGAAATTTAAGATATCTATCTCTTGTAAAGTGTGATTCATGTCTCTCCCGGGTGCTAGAAAGTTGTGAAGCGGGTAGTCTTCTCCTGAAATCCAGTCACAAAACTGTGTTTTTTTTTTTTTTTTTTTTTTTCCTAAATGGAGACAAAACATTTATTAAATGTATGTTTTTCTTCATTTATGAATAATTTTGCCATTATTCAATCCTAATATACTTTCAAAAAGTATTATCTTCTCCTACAGTGGATTTTTATCCTAATATTTAGATACACTTCACTCTGTATTGCCTTTAATAAATTCTAATTAGTATCTGTTCCCTTCTCTTTCCTCTTTTGAGTTTTCAATAAATATTTTATTATTATTTTTAATATTATCATATGTAATCATTGTTACTGNATTACAAGACATCTCAGTTAAGAGCATGTTGATCTGTGATCAGTTAGCTAATATCTCATTTTAATTACACACACAATTCTAAATTTCTGAGGTAATTAGTAACTCTTGAAAAAGTACATTCATAGAGGCTTCCAGGCACCACCATTCTTCCACTCAATTCTTCCAAAAAAGTAATTGACCATGTTATTTTGAAATATGAATAAAATAATGATCAGCAGGGCATACTTCAGACAGCCTGGAATATTTACACAATTATGTAACATATCAAGAGAGCTGCTCAAAGGACTGAAGAGTAGAAATAGTATTTAAATTTTTTTGAAAACTCTAAGTTTTGAACATACTTGTATTTTCATTATTCATGCATGTCATCAATATTAAAAAAAAAAAAAAGGCTGTGGAAAAAAATGTACAAGACTATATAAGAATCTAACCACATTTGCACCTTTACAACTGCAGACATTTGGATAATGAAAAAATTCACTCCCGAAAATACATTTTCAAAGAGTAATTTGTATTTTATCAGAAACAATCATTAATTCCTCCAAATCTGTCCCCACAGAAGACAATCATGCTAGGTTAAGAGCTCTTGGCACTGAATTCAGAAGAGAGAAAAATAATCTCTGGTAACTACAGATAACCAGCAGGGCTGACACCCAGGGAAAAGCTGGGAAGCATATTCTATGATTCTATGACACCTGAGTGCCAAAGGTCCACACAGATTTGTTACAACATATTCACCTTTAAGAATTCATACAGGCAGGCGAGATGTGCTTTGCAGCTTAAAGGAAGGAAAATGCACACATGTGCTCCTGACGGCTGAAAGCCATTGAGTAGGAATAATATTATCCTGCATTGAATTAGAAATTTAACCCATCATTGGTAAGCGTTGCTAAAACTCCCAGCTGGAGGACTGGTATGGAGACAAATGAATGAGAAAGAAGCTACTTGGATGCATTCATCATAGCTGGGATTGAGCTTTGCACTGCAGCAGGTTGTGTGTGTGTAGCCATTAGTGTGTGGAGGGAACAGTATGCATGCCTAGCATATGGACAAACAAAACATATCTTTGAGAAGCTATATGCGTTAAATGTGGGATTTGTCACCAGAGAAGTGTTCTATGAGGTACGGGGGATTATTAACCATACTAATGCAGTTCATTGAAGAAAAGCAAGTACTTTCTTCTGTAGGACTGGTATATTTCACCCATTGNTTTAAATGCAACGTGAATGCTGCCTGCCAACAGCAGTTCTTTACCTCTTGGTGACTACAGAGAGACTTTGAATCTGACCTTGACCAGCAATATTAAAATAGTCCAGTTTGATAGTAATTATAATATGTATAAAAAAGAAATGGAAATCTTGGAAGTACTTTAAAAGTTTGTTATCCTGTTGCCTGCCTTTGCCATTTTTCTTCTGTGCAAGCTGCACTTATTCACCCCTCTACAGACCCAGATCCTCTATCAATTTTATGGACTTNTGGTATATTTCACCCATTGTAGTATAATGCAGGTATAATTCCAAAACCGCTCCCGCAGAAACACCCAGCTTTAAATGCAACGTGAATGCTGCCTGCCAACAACAGTTCTTTACCTCTTGGTTACTACAGAGAGACTTTGAATCTGACCTTGACCAGCAATATTAAAATAGTCC
>VXAV01008453.1:334329-368998 GCA_013399715.1 Alectura lathami | reverse complement strand
TTATTTTCCTGACTTCAACATGGAATATCAACATGGAATATCCATAGTAAATATGAATGTCAATCAAAGATTCTGAATACTTTCTAAGTAAACATTTCTGACTCTTTTTTCTTCTGATTCAGAAGAGACTCATCAGCAGAAACTTTGCAGTGGTTTCCAATATTTGAAAAGTCATGTGAAATTGATTGCTAGTTTTTTAGCTTCTGACATAAAAAGTATTACATAAATTACCAAGCTACTCTGTTGTCCAATAATTCATCTAAAATAATCAATATTTTAATACAAAATTCATGTCATAGTTCTATTTTAAAAATAAGGCTTATGTAATGGTAGGGATTGAACGGTTCCATGGATAAGCTTTCAGTGGTCTTTCTTGCTGCGATCTTGAAACCATCCATTTTGGTAAAAACGTCAAAACTGGTATGTGATGTGAAACCTTAGATCTAAGGCCAACATAAAATACACCTTATGCAAGTTACAGTCATTCTCTTTATGTAGCCTTTGCTGCCTGTGCTGTTAATCATTATGTTCTGTAGATATTTTTTTTGTACAAAACTTGTTGTGTTTAGAAAATATTTCACATTCTATGCAAAAAAGCTGGAAAACCAGAAAATATTCTGAAACAAACAACAGTCCACATTCAACCAGTAATATTCTCATGAAAATAATAATAATAATAATAAATAAATAAAAATAGAACCCATGCAGGAGGTTTTAGTCCAGCAAGAACCTCTCTAGAATCAACGAAGAGACACTTCCTCACAGGAATTGATCCCATCCTAATCAGTAAGCCACATGGTATGTTATCCCTTGAAGTGACTGCTTCTCTCTGTTGACTACAAGAAGTAACTAGATAACTTATTTTGTCAAGACAGTGAAATTTTTATGTACAAAGTTAGACAAGTCTCTGCTAACTAACATTTCTAATGTATCATATTTTCTCTTATAAATAAATAACTATATGTTCAGATATTTGAAAAATATATTTCAGCAAATTAATTCTCCATCCTTATGCATCTTTAACTGATTTAGAGGCATTTCATCATGCTTTTCTGTAATCTCTATATAGATAATCTAGTCAGATAAAAAACTATATATTCTCTTGCAAAGTTTTCAGTTTTTGCATATTTTTCTTCTCTAATTTAATACCAATACTTTCAACGTCTTACTGAGTTTTTCTGTATCACAGAGCTTTGAGTCTACAATAACTTTAACCATTAATAAATAAGATGGCAGCAGTTGTTCATTTTTTTTTTTCTGAAAGAACATACTAATATTTTCCTTGGGAGCACAGCTCACAGAATCATAGTATCACAGAATCATAGAATGGCTTGGGTTGGAAGGGACCTCAGAGATCATCTAGTTCCAACCCCCCTGCCGTGGACAGGGCTGCCAGCCACTAGCTCACTAGATCAAACTGCCCAGGAACCCACCCAGCCTGGCCTTGAACACAGCCAGGGATGGGGCAGCCACAGCTTCTCTGGGCAGCCTGTTCCAGCGCCTCACCACTCCCTCAGTGAAGAACTTCTTCCTAATGTCCAACCTAAACCTCCCCTCTTCCAGTTTTAGCCCATTCCCCCTTGTCCTACCATTATCCACCTGTGTAAAGAGTCAGTCTCCCTCCTGCCTGTAAGCTCCTTTTAAGTATTGGAAGGCCGCAATGAGGTCTCCCCGGAGCCTTCGCTTTTCCGAGCTAAATGAGCTCATGAACTCATGGCTCATGACTCCGCCAAACAGACACTTTGAATCCTTAACAGCCATTTTCATGTTTGAGATATCCAGGTAATATAATTTGAGAAAGAAAAATGTTATACCCTTATTATTTTCACATTCAGAATGGAGAATGAATGAGTCTTGTGGTTTAACCCCAGCTAGGCTCCACACAGCCACTTGCTCACTCTCCCCAGGTGGAATAGGGGGTGGAGTGGAGAATCTGAAGGGAAAAAGTGTGAGAACCCATGGGCTGAGATAAAGACAATTTACCAGGTAAAGCAAAAGCTGCTTTGCTGCAAAAGCTTCACCATGTAAGCAAAGCAAGCAAGACAAGACCCACTGGCAGGCAGATGTTCAGCCACTCCAAGGAAAGCACGGCTTATCACGCATAAAGGTTTCTTGGGAAGAGAAGTGCCATCACCCTGAATGTCCCTCCATTCCTCCATCTTTACTCCAGCTTTTATTGCTGAGTATGGTGACATACAATATAGAATCATAGAATCTTCTGAGTCAGAAGGGACACTTAAAGGTCATCTTCCCTGCAAGGAACAGGAACACCTACAGCTAGATCAGGTTGCTCAGAGCCCCATCCAACCTGACCCTGAATGTCTCCAGGGATGCAGCATCCACCACCTCTCTGGGCAACCTCGTGGAGATCTTGGCAACCACTCATTTTCCCTGTGCTTGACTTCTCATTTCTGCAGGGATGGAATTAAGTCTTTCCTGCCTCACAGGAGGCACTGGAACAGTGTTTAACATTTTTGCCATTGTCAAATATTTAAAAGCTATTGGCCATAAAAGAACACACATTCATTCAGAAACTTATGTTGATTACTCTGTGATTGCACCCTCTACAATTTTTGCATAAACTGTAGATTTCTTCCAAATTTTTATTACTAAACTAATGTTAACTCATGTAGAGAAATAATTCACCTGAAAACGGACTTTTGCCAAACAGGTAACCCAGTAAATACAGACTAGAAAAAGAACATACGAAAATTAACCTAATCCTGGCAATAACTGAAACTATAAACTAAACAGAAAACAAAAGAAACCAAAAGGATTAATAATAAATAATCTTGCATAAGATGTTTTTTGAAAATATTTTTGAGTCACCACGCTCTATTTGCAAAATATGTATTAGTGGATAAGCTGTGAGTATTCTGCAGTGACCTAGCTGATTTTCAAATCATATAAAAGGATTTTACACTATGAATGGACTGAAATCTCCATTACATTACAATGACTGAGTTGCCAGGAAGCTTTATTTGAATTGCCCCTGTGTGATATGATCATGCTGCATGTTTTGTATTTCTTCTCTATCTGATAAAAAAAAAAAAAAAAAACTGTATTCATCTTAATTATCTGCCTGCTACTGCTTTCTATCCCTGTCTGCATTCTTCTGTCCAGATATTGCACTAATTCTCACAACTAAGGCTAATTTCAACAACAAATTGAAAGCAAGGCTACTTGCACTCCTTAGGGAGTAAGGATATGAATACTAAAACCTTAAAGGAACTGTAAGGGTGAGATCAAATGCCCATCCAAGACCAGATCTTGTTTTTAACAGTGGTCAGTAAGCAATACGTGAGG
Organism: Alectura lathami; assembly: GCA_013399715.1. Lineage (NCBI taxonomy): Eukaryota > Metazoa > Chordata > Aves > Galliformes > Megapodiidae > Alectura > Alectura lathami. The sequence goes on along the minus strand of VXAV01008453.1, from coordinate 365,692 downwards.
AATCAGGAAAATCTTCACATGGAAGATTTCATTGGTAAAATGAGGGGTAAACAAGCAAACCAACCTATTTATTTTTAAAATCAGATTCTTAGAACCAATGCTCCTGGAACTCTACTGTGTGTTTCCAGTAAGTCTTTAAATAGCAGTTATTTTAACTGACTTTTGGAATTAGAAAGATACAGCTAGAAAGAAACAAGCTGGTATTTTTTTATATCCTGCTTTTCTAGGCTCCCCTTCAGAGCTGACAGGTGGAAGTTAACAAAATCTATGGTGTGCTGTGATCCATATTAATTGGCTAAGTCAGAGAGCTGTTAAGGACACTAGGGAGACTCTCCAAGTGACTGAAATTTTACACATAAATATCACATGATATTGGAAGCATACCTGAAGAACAGAGCTAGCAAAATTAGCCATTCAAAGACTATTACATAAAAGCTTGTGAATAGAACCTAATTTTAAACAAAACATGTTTCTTATATCAAAATATTGAAAAAATATTTTGAATATCCTTTGCTATATTGATAGCTGCAGAAGTATGGAGGCTAAATTTTCTGATGTTCTAAAAGAGCTAATAAAACATATATTTATATATGAAAGATCTCTCTTCTGCACTTTAAAGCAGTTTTGTTCTAAAATTTGTGGAAGTGAAGTCAAGATTGGGTTTGGATGAGAACGTGCATCCTTTTCCTAATCTCTTCCCAGAAAATCATGTGGTTTTGCAATACAGCCTTGCAGAAAAACATCTGTAAAAGTGAAAATATAGGACATCCTTGTAAGTGAGAAAACATGAACTCTAAGCAGGCAGGCATAAATGCTTCCTTGACTGAGACACAGAGGCATACAACGGAGATAAGCTTTGGTGTCCTACAAATGTCGAATTTGATCTGCAATTTTTTTAGAGAAACATTCTAGCATATTTCTTTAGACTCTTGACAACACACTGAGACAGGAGAAGTTCTATATCATGGCAAGAGTTCAGCTACTGACTTGAATATAGAAGCTTTCCTCTCTTATATAACTTCTCCAGCACACAAAGCAATATACGATGTCAGGATGGCATGCTATGACACAAATACACTATTTGTATCAGATACAAAATATAATTTGCATTTTTTATCATACCAAGAAAAGAGCCAAGAAAGAAAACAGCAATAGGGTGAGGGAGAGAAGGAAAATTCAGAATAAAAGGATGATGTAAAGAGAAGAGTGTCTCTGCTTCTATGCTGCGCATACTAAATAAAACTAGTTTTTTCCCTTTCGAAGATCATAGAAAAGGCTGACTGCAATTGATTTAATTTCAGAATGATTAACACCAGATCTACTTTGTATTATGTAGTATGTCATGCTGCTCACTCCAGTTCAACAGAAAAGAAAAACAAAGATTGCTCTTATTTTCCCTTTGTTTTTGTACCTGCTGACTGCGGATTTTTTGGAGGAACTTCAGAGGTTTAGACAGAACAGCAGTGACATTGGCTTTCCTGAAATATATGCCAAAGAGAACAGACCCAGCAGAAGATCTTTAGAGACCCTACTATTTAAAGTAGACTTGAAAATACATGATTTCTATAAGCTATGTTTTTCAGTGCCCTTGATTTCACCTATTAAGATCTGTTGCCTATATATTCCCTCTACATATGTTATTTCTCTGATAAACATCAGATCAGCCTGAATATTGCAACACCTGCGATAAAACAGTTTTTCCTCAGCAAATTAGGAAGAGAAATGGATAGGAAAGGATAAAGTCTTTAATCTCTATGGCAGGACATAAACACCTGGCAAAATTATCATGGTTCACAGGCACATCACTGTTGAAACAAAGGAGAGAGTTACATCACAGCAGCACAGTACTGGGCCAGCCTCTAGCGTATGCCACAGCTCTGGGATTTTTGCACAGGATTTACAAAAGAAAAAAAACTCAGTTCTGAGTCAAACGGAAGCAGTGGGGGCTGTTTCTGTCAGAGCTTCACTTTGAAAATCTCTGAAAGAACATTACATGGCTATAACTCTTCTTGTTACTGACATGGAGAGTAAGGGCAAAGACTGATGACTGCTGTTGGCTGCTGTCGACTGCTGTCGACTGATGCTCTCATTCACAGGTAACTCTGTGGACTTTCAGTCTGCTTTAAAACTTTCTTCCTCCTACATTAAGTATTGCCTGAACAAAGATTTCATTAGCATTAAATCGTATATAATATCATGCAAAACATGTATGGAGAGACTGGCTCTCTCGACTATCAAAGGCTGCACCCAGTTACTTCAACTTTTATTTGGGTTTGAAAACAACATCTCCAATTTGCACAGGAAGCAAATGCAGAACAGAGTAGGGAGCCCAAATCAGCTCTCTGCTCTGCTAATTCACTGGTTTAATATAGAAAATTACTTAGGTTTTAGACAGAGCCATTAGTACCCAAAGTCACTATGATCTGGGCATAGAAAAGTAAACAAGTGACCTTATTCAGGCCAGAATTTCTGCTCATCTCCTCACTCTGGTACTCAGAAATATGGTAACTTTTCTGCTGGTAGTTAATCCAGGAGTCAAGACTTTCTGCAGAGCTCTGCACACACTGAGGAATTCAGTGCAAGAAAGTAAAATTAGAACAAACCCTGCCACCTTCTAAATTTTTTGATGAGTTTTCAACACTGTGTTGTAAGAAACAGCCCCCTTAGAGTTTATGCAGAAGCAAGAGAAAGAGATCTTTCAGTGTTCTTCATATGTATCTGTCCTCCCAAACCAAAACATTACAAAAAGATAAAAAATAAAGAGCATAAAAATGAATTTCCACATTTTGCCTGAAATTTCCTTCAGCTTTGTTGTTTCCTACCCACACACCTTAGCAAGCAATACTCTGAATGATATGTTAATGTTTGTTTCCGCTTTGTGTACACACTAGCCAGCATCATCTCATCTTATCACTTGCTTTGGGTCAGATCAGGATTATTTCCACCACAGTTTCCACCACATATTTGTCTAATGATAGAATTGCTAGTAAGAAAATATTGGCTCCCAGTAAATAGCTGGAAGTGTTTCTATTTACTTCAGCAGGCCTAAGATGTCATCTTTAGTTCTTCATTTCCATTTGGTGATTGGGATTTGATGCAAAAAAAAAGCTGTATTTTTGTCATTAATGAGACATTACCTTAGAATGACTTAATATCCTTTTCCAGTACTCATATATTCTTTAAAAATTCTCCATTCTTCTCCTTAGAAATATTTCCCTGCTCCGCTTTTTCCCAGGTGACAAATCTCAGATACTCTTAAATGTAGGTGCAGTGGTCTTGCTGCTTGGAAGTAACTCAAAGTATAAAAGATCAATCTTATTGAGACCAGGTATTGGCCTATTATTGACAATTCTGAAGGTGTTGCTAATCACATAGCTTCTTACTGACTTCCCATTCCCACTGCAAAGTCATAACTCTACTACCATCATTCAAATGTCCTACTGTTATTCACTGACAGACTTTTATATTTTCAAAATTCTTTTACTTACATTACGTAAAGACAATACAGCTTTTGCATGCAGAAGCCATAGTCTTTGTTAGCGTTCTCATTTTCAGACCTCTAGAATAATTCTGGAATTGTAACACATGTTTGAAGATATCTTTTATTGTGAAAACACTGCTATTGTTTCCATCATGTTTACTATCAGGGAAATGTTTTAGTCCTCCTATACATTTGGATAATCCCCATAGCGATTGTAGCTTGCAGTCTCTGCACTTGTCTATATTCAAAAATGTATCTTCATCATCAAGGAAGCATTTGAAACATAGTTAGCTGGTTAGTTTTATTTAGATTAGATTTTAGTTAGCCGATTTCTTACTTTCAGAATTCCAACTTCTACTTTAAAACTTTCTGTGTTTTTAACAGCTTTATAGGTTTGCCTCCATAAACTGGTAATCCTAACATAGACTTGAAAGAGTCAATATGAAATCATGAAGTGAATAGAAGCCAATGCAAAATTTTGTTTACCAGCTGAATCCCTAAATAATGTGAGATGGTTTTATAAGTGGCAAACGTGTCTGCTAAAGCAGTCATATCCATAGTACAAATATTAACAGAAAAAACTTTGTTTGTGAGTAGTACAGACAATGTCCCTAAACAAAGTCTTTTGTCCCACCATCATAGAATCATAGAATCATAGAATCATAGAGTGGCTTGCGTTGAAAAGGACCTTAAAGATCATCTAGTTCCAACCCCCCTGCCGTGAATGGGGTTGCCAGCCACTGGCTCACTAGATCAAACTGCCCAGGAGCCCATCCAGCCTGGCCTTGAACACAGACAGGGATGGGGCAGCCACAACTTCTCTGGGCAGCCTGTGCCAGCGCCTCACCACTCTCCCAGTGAAGAATTTCTTCCTAATATCTAACCTAAATCTCCCATCTCTTAGTTTAAAACCATTCCCCCTTGTCCTATCACTATCTACTTGTGTAAAAAGTTGTTCCTCCTCTTCTCTAAGCTAAACAAGCCGAGTTCTCTCAACCTTTCTTTGTAGGAGAGATGCTCCAGCCCTCTGAGCATCTTCATGGTTTTCCTCTGGACGTGCTCCAGCAACTCCATGTCCTTCTAGTGCTGGGGGCCCCAGGCCTGCACACAGTACTCCAGATGGGGTCTCACAGGGGCAGAGTAGAGGGGGACGATCACCTCCCTCTCCCTGCTGGCCACCCCTTTCCTGATGCAGCCCAGGATGTCATTGGCCTTCCGTGCTGTAAGTGCACACTGCTGGCTCATGTCCAGCTTCTCATCCACCAGGGCCCCAAAGTCCTTCTCCGCAGGGCTGCTCTCAAGGAGTTCTTCTCCCAGTCTGTACACACACCTGGGATTGCCTCGATCCAAGTGCAACACCTTGCACTTGGCCTTGTTGAACCTCATCAGGTTCTCGTGGGCCCACTTTTCCAGCCTGTCCAGGTCCCTTTAGATGGCATCCCTTCCTTCAGGGGTATCAACTGCACCACTCAGCTTGGTGTGCTTTTTCAACTTGGTGTCCTTTTCCACAAGACTTTCCTGTCCAGATGCATCAATACACAGGCCTGCTCCAAAATATTTTCTTTCATTTACATATTATCAACACAAAAATCTGGCATAAACTGAAATCTGAAAATAAGTTAATAAGTACATCAACAATATTAATAACACAACAATGTTAACAAGAAGACCAATGTCATAAGGGCACTTAGGCTGTTTTAAAATTATTACTGCACTAATTAATGTAAAACCTTTTTTTTTTTTTTTTTTTTTTTTTTTTTCATCTTAGAATGAAGCTGATGTTATATTTCTAGGGCAATTTCTAAAATGAAGCACATCCACAGGACATATGTAGTCAATGGGTGTTAAGGTCCATTCCTGTGCTTGGTCCAAGATTATCTGGGTCCTTTCCACTATTCATTGCAGAGTAATTAGCCGAGGCTTGTTCTGCCAGCCCTGGAGGCTCTGACTCTGTCTCAGTACAGATGGCAAGTATCACCCTTTGAAAGTAATACACGACCTTAACTCCACAAAAATCAAGCTACTTTCATTTTCATAAAGCACAAACGGTGTACTGCCTCTGAGAACACACAGTTTTTATTCCTGAGTTCTCAAACCAGCAGATGAATAACACTGTCATTTGAAATTTTTAACAGCAAACACCCCATGAACAGTCATCACAGATAATGCAGAGTTTTGTCTGCAATTATAGGAGTGATCATAATAACAAAAAAAAGGGAAAAAAGATTTAAAGCCTCATTATTATAATCACTGTGCTCAATACAATAGCTTTTTACCTGTTCAATGCTATTTTCTGAGTCAGCCATTCTTTGCTATTAATCATCCCAACCTGAGTTCCCTGCAGCTCCCCACTCAAATCCTGACATCTGAGAGAAACAAGATTGCCTCCCTTCAGATCTCATCAGCCTCATTTATTAAGTAAACGTATCATTTCAAATACACCATGACACAGTCCCGTCTGCAGAAGAGCTGAGTTTGTTGCCCCAAGATACTCCCTAGACCTTGCAAATAAGCAGTAAATTGTCTCTGGCAAGCCTAAGAGCAGTCTCAGCACTTCTGGTGTCCCTCTGCAATGCTGCTGTTAATGCAGTTTCTCTGCTTTACTCCCATGAGCCTGCCAAATCTCTCCACAATATTTTGGTGGCCCTTCCACCCCTCCCCTTGTTTGCACAGGAGGCATAGCTGGGCACTACCATCACTCTCCACTGTCAGCTCCCCACCACGCCTTTGGCACACCTCCTGCCTGTCACTCATGTTTTGAGGCTGCTTCTTAAAATGAAAACATGTGAGAGGATGTTTATTCACTCCCAGGCCCATTTTACATCTTTCCTTCGATGAGGAACCCACACACCAAAGTACCTGTTGATAGTCTACCACACTGATCAGTCCTGTCTTGCTTTTGTGTCAGCTTGTCTTGTATCCAGCTGTAATTATGGTAGTTTTTTTTTTTTTTTTTTTTTTTTAATGGTCTTTCAAGAAAGAAGGGGAACTAGCATTTTTTCTATAATCTTTGTTGATTATAATCTTGACTCTTCAGGCTCACTATGCAGGTGAAACTCCCAAATTTGTCTGCAACCCAACTTCACTCTCAGCCCCTACCGTCCATTTCCCTCGTAAGGTCTCACTCACCCTCTTTCTTGGTTTCACAGGGCTGCCCATCTCTGCTAATCCAGCATCTGGTCTCACACAACTTTTCAAGCCTTCATACACTGTTATAAACCTAGGAAAAAAAAAAAAAAGGAAAAAACAAGGAAAAATTATCAACACAGGAAGAAGAAGAAGAATAAAAATAATACTAAAATATGAATTGCAGTAAGAAAAGTGGGTGAAATACTCATAATCTTCCATAGCAGCTTTAACGTACTACTGTGAGAGCCTTTCAACATAGAATGTTTAATTCATATTCTGTACTGCCAATTAATCTTAGATGTGGATGTGCCCTTATCTGCTATTTTGCTATTTTAGAAGTTTGCCAAGTGTTTGTGAACTACACTGATCCTTCTCAGAACTTCAATATCATGTTAAGGGATGGATGCTTTTCTTATTTCCTAAGTGTATTGTGCCTGGATTTCTTACACTTTCTGCTTTAAAAACATAATTCTAAAGTTTATCTTCCAAACCAAAGGGAAGTATGAAAAATAAACCTTCTGTTCCTTATGGCACATCACTGGAAACAACCTCTTAAAAAATTACACTTCACACTCATCATTTCTACCTCCTCACAGTCACTGTCACACTTTCTGACTTTACTAACACACAGAAGGCCTGGTAATATTGTTAACACCGCACAGTCAATAAAGTTATGGGAGAGAGAATTCTGTTCTTCCTGCGTTATCAACAAAAGCAACAGCCACACTTCAGCTACTGAAACTTTTATTTTAGCTGGAGCAAAGACAAAGAGTTACATATACTAGAAGTTGAAGTGAATTTCTAGTATTAGTTAAGACAAAATTCTCCTGAAATTTATAATCTGGGTATACTTATTTCCTACCTTTTCTGTTTTAATCCCCATATATTCTATTTCTTTTATCTGGAAATGTATGGCTGGCTCAGTAACCTCCATTTTTATATAGGCTGATTTTCATCTTGAATGACTGTAATTTTATGATTACTAATATTTACTCTAGAATCTTCTGGAAGAAGTTGCCTTTGATAAGAAATATTAAGAAGCTAAGAAACTAATATTGATAAAGTTCTACCCCAAAATACTATTAAAGAGTTAAAAGATCCTCTAATTCCTCAACAATATGCAGTCCATCTGATATTCCATATCAGGCAAATATATTCCTTTAATGGAACTAAATGCACCCTGTCATACCATCTTGAAAAGTTTACTCAACCACTAATCCGGGCTTGGCACTGAGTAGAGTTACGTAGCCGGAGGAGTCTCCTCCAGCAGTCCTCCAGTCCTGCACCTGGGTCATGGCAATCCCAAGCACAAATACAGGCTGGGAGGAGAATGGCTGGAGAGCAGCTCCGAGGAGAAGAATTTGGGGGTGCCGGCTGATGAAAAACTCAACGCAAACCAATAATGTGCGCTTGCAGCCCAGGAGACCAACGGCACCCTGGGCTGCGTCAAGAGGAGCGTGACCAGCAGGGTGAGGGAAGTGATTCTGCCCCTCTACTCTGTTCTCGTGAGACCCCACCTGGAGTACTGCATCCAGTTCTGGGGCCCCCAACACAAGAAGGACATCGAGCTGTTTGAGGGGGTCCAGAGGAGGGCCACGAAGATGATCAGAGGGCTGGATGGGACAGGCTGAAAGAGTTGGGGCTGTTCAGCCTGGAGAAGGCTCTGGGGGGACTTGATAGCAGGCTTCCAGTACCTGAAAGGGGCCTACAGGAGAGCTGGGGAGGGACTCTTCAGAAGGGCATGTAGCAACAGGACAAGTGGTAATGGCCACAATCTTGAAGAGGGGAGATTTAGGCTAGGCATTAGAAAGAAATTCTTTCCTGTGAGGGTGGTGAGACACTGGCACAGGTTGCCCAGAGAGGCCGTGGGTGCCCCCTCCCTGGAAGTGTTCAAGGCCAGGCTGGATGGGGCTCTGAGCAACATGGTCTAGTGGGAGGTGTCCTTCCAAGGAGGCCTACCAACTGCAAATCTGTTCTAAAAAAAAATAAATAATCACTTTTTTTTGTTTGTTTGTTTCATTTTCAGAGTCCTGTAGAACATAATTTTAAATGGCAATGCAGTCTGTTTCTAAGCCAGCACACCAGCCTTCTTCATTTAAAGTTGTCTAAGCTCTAGAAAAGGAGGGGGGTGGATGGTTAGGAGGGGACATTCTGCTTTTGAACTTATTTTGAACAAATAGTTCACTGTTTGTTTACAATATCAACAGAAAATTACGATTTTATGATGTCTCTTCTGACTTGTATATGTCAGGTTAGTTCTGGTTGATACACCTGATTTCGGGTCAGGACACATTTTGCTTTCTGCTAATCATTTCCAACTGTGCAACATATGGCTGAATTTACATGTTTATTTCAAATCACAACACAGTAACCTTTGGAATTCATATTTTAACCCTTCAAAAGAAAGAATTTTTACTCATTTTGTTTCCATTACATTTTGAGATAAGTAAGTATGTTTAGGACCAAACAGATGTAACATCCAGAAACATTCAGCCACTTGACTCACCATCGTGATATCTATCTCAGGAATCTCACTTGGGGCTCTTCAGTCAAAGGGAAGAGGAAAAGTTGACATATTTTGATTTTAATCCTACAAGGAAGATTGCTCTTTCAGAGGTGTTCTAAATGCCTAGTTTGCCATAATAGGAAGCTGACAGCTGTTTTCTTCCCCATATTCCAATGTCACTCATCAACTAGATGATCTTCCCTACTCTACGCAGATAGGATTCAGTATCAGTACAATGCTACATACACTAAAAGTCACTCTACAAATACAGAGAGGCACAAATGCTTTCTAATTCCACCCACTTCCAAATATCTCATATTGAGTGTGCATTTCAGGAATTAAAATGGTGCTTCACATCAAAGATTACAAGAAAAGCAGCAAAATCTTGACTTTTATCCTTCTAGACGGAATTACCAATACGCCATCAGAAATGAAGTCCAGCTGTAGTAAAATGTCTCAACCTTTATTTAAAGTGTCTGAGAGGTAAAGATAGCTCACTTGGTCAAATCACTACCACATCCATGAGGGTAAGAAAGAGTGATAGGGAGAGAAATCATTAGAAATATGATTCATCAGCATAAAATGACCAAGAGAAAGAAGAGTTTGTGCATATTACTCAGAGTGCCCAAATATGTCATTCAGGATTCCACTCCATGTATATTCAGATAAATCAGCTGGATGACAAGAGGGTTTTAACTTCAACATACTGAAATGGCTCTCTGTTAAATGTATTATTAGAGATTCCACACAATTTCTTGCACAGAATGAATGAAAACATTTTCCTCACGGAAAAAAAAAAAAAAAAAAAGACAATCTCTCTCCTGTTGTAATCCTGTTGTAATTCTCTGATTTTTGGTTTCCTCATCAGATGCAACATGTTGTACATGAACAAGGAGGCAGTAAGCATGGAAGGGCTGGGGGTCTGTCCACAAATGGACATCTTTGTGTTTCTTTGGGTCAGCCTGGAAATCTACCAAGGCTTCCCCATGGTTAGGAGTGCACTCTTGAAGCTCTGACCCATACTAAACCTGAGGCTTCCATGCATCTGGCACTAGATCTCAGGAGACTCATGCTTCTTCACTTGTCATGCTAAACATACCTGAAAATATCATTCTGAAAGTTAAACTGCCTTGGAAAAATTAGCCCAGATGGATGTCTTTTCAGGCAATAGGAATTTCATTAGATATGAATGAAAAGTGATTAGCAACAGTTGGTTGGATTCTACTTAGTCTTGAATTTGAATGAAAAAGCAAGTTTAATATAACTTGCACATTAAAGTTTAAAGCAAGGAGAGAGGATGATGTCACACACTCTGATTTGAAGTACCCTCCACGACAACATCTTCTATCTGAATTTGCCTACACTAACACTGTGGTTAAGCAACTAACTTGTCCTAAGGAAGACTAATTTAACACTGTTAACACTGTCCTGGAAAAAAAAAGGTGCTACTGTGACGTAGAGACAATACAGAGAAATTAATTGGCTAAATGTTGCCAGATGGTTAACTCTGAAGATGTTATATTTGCTGCAAAATCTAGGGTGGAGGAGTGACAATGAAAACACAAACAGCAATGAAAACACCTAAGAAAGATCCACAGATCCTCAGGTCATAAGGCCACCCTACTCAAAACCCTATGTAATTATGACAGAAAAAAAAAAAAGGAGAGGAATAAAATGTGTCTGAACAGTTGCGTCTAAGGAGAAGACCTTTGTAGAGAAATAACAGGCGAACACTATTTCAGTTTTTTAACAACTCTCATTGGTTATAAAGTCAAATTCTACAGAGAAATCAGAATACACAATACGTAACACAACAACTTTTATCAAGCAGATTTCTCATCTGTATAAACCCAGTCGAGGAAAACCCATAAATGGTGGGGTGAAAGGGGAAAATTAGCAATAGTTTTTCCTCAGATCTTATCCTTATAGAATATATTGTAATCACTATCCATAAAACCCTAGTCAAAAAAAAAATGCAGCACTCAAGTTCAGTAACAATGATCCTATCATATTTAATCCATTCCTGGACATCTCCAAAGCACCTTGATTATTATTATTTTTTTCTTGGCATCAGCAATAGAAACTGCTACCAGTGCAGCTGTGCCTTATATGGCCCTTAGTGCTAGGATCAGATGTCACATGCTCTATTTCTCTGTTGTCCCCTCTTTACTGGATACTTTTATGTCTTTCTGATTCTCTGAACACCCAGCTCATCTGTCATCAAAAATTGGAACATCTGCTCCTGCAATAAAAGCTTTCCTTTTGTCTAAGATTCCCCATTCATTAGAAAAACATGAATCACCCCTCCCAAATGCCATGGAATAAGTTTTGCCAACAGTGCCTGGTGTCTACCTTCTACCTTAATTCCTATGAGGGACAGGTGTTCCCATAGATGGTTATCCCTTTCAGCTCCCTCCCCTTTTCCTTCTTCCTTGATTTGTGTTCCATAAAAGCTTTATCCCCTCTAAGAACTGCAAAAATGTCTCATGTTACTTTCAATGCCTTCCCTCTGTGTGGGAAAAATGACAAGCCATCATCCTCATTTTGCTTACAAGAAGTTATTTAAAACAGCAAAACACTGTGAAAGCTACAAGACATACAGAAGGAGAGGACTTTCTTTATATGAATAAAAAAGAAGCTATGAATGAGTTTAAAAACAGCATCTAAGCATTTATGCCCTTTTAATGACTCATTTTATATATATATTTTTGCTTAAACTGGATTTTGAAGTGTTCTTAAAATATCCTGTGGTTCCACTGTTCCACTGTAATGGTTTTTCAAGGCTCATGAGTGGATTTTGCATGGATCTCAATCCTGAGGCAAAATTATAAAAAATCTAGTTAGACACCCATACCATCAAATACATGGGTTTGCAATTATTTTAATTAGTCCTTCAAAAGAAGGTTAGTGCAGTGCTTATTAATGTTAATACCATATTATATATTCAGGTAAATGTATGTTCACTTATTTGAATGTGCAATCAGTCATAATTTTGCTTTCCCTTTTCTCTTTTGGCTTTAAGAAAAGGATATCAAATCCCAAACATTATTAGTGTAGTGTTATGATTGAGAAATTACACTTAGTAGAGTAAAGAGACTGAAAAGATGGTTTCCAGAGCAACTGCAATTCAGCCAGCTTGCACTTTATGCGTCTCCTGAAGGGAAATTCTGCCTCCTGCTCACAGCTGGACCGAATCCTTACAGTTACTTTGGGCTGCAGAATGTCTCTGCAGCTGTTTTGTCCTTTTGCAAGCTGCTGCAGCCATGCAACAGCTGTTTTCCCTCCACCAGGGATCCAGCCACTGGCTGCAAGCTGGGGGTGGCCCAGCTCAGACCCCTCTTATCAACCCTCCTTCTGCTCTAGGACCTATCTCAGGAGCATTCTACAACGTCAAACAGCAGCACAGAACTCTCTATGTCCTACCCCATGTATGCAGCTGTATTAAGACTCTTCTGTGCCTCTTCCTTGGATAGAAAAGTTTGGCCCCAAGGCCTTTAACTTAGCACCTCTGTGCTTAGATCCTCTGTGAGGATCCAAGCTGGCCCCAGTCCTGCTGATTCCCAGGGTACTCTCTGGAGCACTCTGGAGACAAAGGCTAGCAGCTGTGGTGCCAGGACCTTCACACTCTGATAGAGTCTTGGAGGTTTTGACTCACACACATGAGAAATGCAGGTGAAGTATAGTACTTGTACAGAACTCTCCAGTTTAACAAACATTTGGAGGAAAAAAAGGAGGAAAAAAAGCCATCACCAAACATAGCCCGCCCCCACATTCATACAACCAGCTCCTACTGAAATAAACAGCAAGATTGTATATCTGGAGGCTGAATTCTGTCATGTTTATATAAACACTGACTATTTGATTTGGTCTTGGTATTGAGAGTTTTAAATCGGGTAAAAATGTTTTTTTTAATAGTAAAACTTCTATACCTTTGAAACCGTATAAGGCATAAAACTGGTTATTACATTGCCCAGTATATATGTATATATAAACCATATCAATAAAGGAGTTAGAATGTTCTCCCACTAGGGATTAATACCATTATAAAACAACCTTTAAAACAAATTATAATCATCCCTATTAAACCTACTGATGCATGTGGCCCAAGTCCCCAAGAACACCAGCCAGGATACTGTCACTCCCATTTTTCTAATAGTTGTTTTGAAATGTTGAATTTTAAGCTAAATTTGGGAAGATTCAGGACTGCTGACAAAAAAAAATAGCACTGGTTCTTTTCTAACTGATTCAGCAGTAAAGCTCTTTATGAAGGTATTTGGGAAGAACATCTGATGCTTTCCACAAAGCAGTGCAATGGGCAACACACAGTCTGAAGCAATTAGAATTCCTTCCTAAGAATATCGCCATAGTGTTGCAGGTAGAGCAACAGATAAAGAACAGAGGTCATTTCTATCCTATGTTTGACAGCCGTCCAACCTCCATTCCCAGTTTTACAAAATCACGGAACAGCTAAGGCTGGCAGAGCCCTCTGTGTCCATCAGGCCCAGCCCCTGCCCCAGCAGGGCCACCCAGAGCAGGGTGCCCAGGCCCACGTCCAGGCAGCTTCTGAAGGTCTCCAAGGAGGAGACGCCACAGCCTCTGGGCAGCCTGTGCCAGTGCTCCGTCAGTGGTGCTCAGGGGGAGCCTCCTGTGCTCCAGGTTGTGTCTCTAGCCCTGGCTCTGGGCACAACTGGAAAGAGCTCCATCCTCTCTGCACCCTATCTTCAGGTATTTATGCATGTTACTGAGATTCCCCTGAATGAAAGTATAATATTTAGTTTGTCTGGTATTAGTGAACAGCATTATTTCAAATACTGATACATTAATTCCATGTGCCATATGTCAGAATTTGTGCAAATATTTGCAGAATGAAACCATTTTATTCTATCAACTACTGAGCAAGCAAGCTCCTGAAAGAGTTTTATCAACACAACTTTGTGATTTCATTGGAACTACACTGATTTATATCTAGCTTTTCAAAGGTGTAACATTGTACTGAAAAAAAAAATTCAGTAACCTCAAATTTTTCCGTGATGGTTGCAAATAGAGCCCTTGAAGACTGGAGATTAGGCCTTGCTGCCATGCTTAAAGCAGGTGACATGGCTGGAGAGAAGGCATATTTCTTCTTGAATCTACTTCTCCTGGAATTCAGTGGATTTTGTTGTTGTTTCTGTTTGCTGTCAACATAATTTAAATTACACAAGTAATTTAATTTCAACATAGATGGCAGAAATATGTGTTAAATTCAATAAATTATCTTCATACAGACTTGCCAGTGTTGTAGAGCTTCCAAATATGGAACAGTCTGGGGAAGATTTATGCATACATGTTACTTGTTTTGAGTTTCCTAATGTGTGTTTAAGGATTTGTTTAAATGGTGTCTGAACAAATTCCTACACTCTCATCCTCAAAAATAAGTATTACAAAACAAAAATGCTTCATCAAAAGGTTTGCTGATTCACTTCTGTTCACCCCATGGCGATCATTTAGACTAGCTGCTACAATGATTAGCTGCTACATTTAGTGCTGCTACAATGATTTAGTTCCACCTCACAAGATAATGATTATTGATTTTGTCTGTTAGTTGTGCAGAGATGTACTGCAGGATAAACATCTCGAAAGCAAAGTTGAGGAAACAGAAGCTATTCATTTGGTAAAAATCACTTTAAAATAGTGATAATTCTTTCCCCTCCAAGACAAACAAACAAAACTTCTGGCATGAAACACTGTAAAACAAATTTGGAATAAGTTTTTCATTACTTCTGCAGTAGAAGATGGGAAATTTTTTTAGTCAAGTGATCTCAATACTGTTCTGAAAGCTGTTCCTAACTGCAGCTTTACTAAATACAATCATAAAAAGGACACATGTAAATCACAGAATCATAGAATCATAGAATGGTTTGGGTTGGAAAGGACCTTACAAATCACCTAGTTCCAACCCCCCTGCCGCGGGCAGGGACACCTCCCACTAGACCAGGACCAGGTTGCTCAGAGCCCCATCCAGCCTGGCCCTGAACACTGACAGGGAGGGGGCATCCACAGCCTCTCTGGGCAACATGTTGCAGTGCCTTTCCACCCTCACAGCAGAGAATTTCTTCCTCATATCTAATCTAAATCTACCCTCTTCCAGTTTAAAACCATTAACCCTTGTCCTATTACTACTCTCTTTGACAAAGAGTTCCTCCCCAGCTTTCCTGTAGGCCCCTTTCTTGTACTGGAAGGCTGCTATCAAGTCACCCTGGAACTTTCTCTTCTCCAAGCTGAAAAATCCCAGCTCCCTCAGACTTTCATCATAGGAGAGGTGTTCCAGCCCTCTGATCATCTGGCTCTCCTCTGGACTCACTCCATCAGATCCATGTCCTTCTTATGTTGGGGGCCCCAGAGCTGAATACAGTACTGTTGGTGAGGCTTCACAAGAGCAGAGCAGAGAGGGAGAATCACCTCCCCTAACCTGCTGGTCATGCTTCTTTTAATGTAGACCAGGATGTGTTTTGGCTGTGACAAATGTCCTTCAGCTTTTTAACTTTTCCATTTAACAATTTATTTTTAATGCTGTGGGATGCTTCTTAATGGGCAATGTGTACACAGAAATTATAAGCAGTCCTGGTTTTCTAGCTGATGCACTGTAAATTCAGTAATCTCCTTCAAGTGATTTTCCATCCTTACAAACAGGACTGATACACTTGACTGTTTTGCCAGATCAGAGTCTTAACTGACCTGGTGCATTCAGATTCAGCTTTTGAACAAGCCCCCAGAAGAGTTATCAATGAGTACAAAACTACTTGTAGGAGAAAGGGAGCTGTTCCTCTGCCTGCCTCTCTGAAGCCTGTGCAGATGTGGTTTCCACAGAAATATCCTCCATCCATTATGAGTCTGTCTCAGTTCTTCCTCAGCACGAATATGTATCAAAGGACAATAAACGTCATTCATGACATTAGTACAAGAAGATGTGGTTAACTCCCTGCAAAGAGATCCAAGCAGTGAGTTCGTTTTGCCAGTCAACTGAAACAGATAAAATGGCAGCAGATCTGACTTTTCTTTCTTTTCTTTTCCGTCATGTATTTTCTCCATTGTTTTTGACAACATGTTATTTTTTTCAGCCTCCAAAATAACTATGAGGGACATATGCATAGGTGAACTTTTTTGCTAGCATTCTAACCAAAACATTCAAAGAATGGGATTCTTGTGATCAAATACATCTATCTGCAGTGTGGACATCTACATATGAACTAGTCATACTGCTTCCTTCTGGTATCAAAAGAAATAAACAGATTATTCTCAGATGTGCTACACCCCATCTTAATGTAGATATCAAAAATAGGCTAGGTAATTGAACTGCAGAGTAGCCTGTTTGTCTCCATTGACTCAGAAAATAATATGGAGGAATAGCCCACCCATGGATTTCTCAATCACATGTATAAATCCATATCTATTTTTGATGAAACAAACTAAAAACGATCAAGAAAAAATTTGAAGCCATAAATAGAAAAGAATATGATGAACAACCCACTCTCCTGCCCCTCCCTCCAGAACAAACAAACAAATGAACAACAGCTAGAAAAAACAACAACCAAGATTCAGGAGAGCATTAAGAGCTAGGGAAGGAGGGACATTGCAGTAGCAGTTGGCTCTGTAGAAGAGTAAACCTCTGAGAGGTCACACCATCTGAAGTGATCTGTTTGCCTTCAGGTTAAAGCATGTGATGAAGCTATCTTCTCTGAACATGTCAGAAGTGATGATCTGGAGTAGGTATATTCATTCTACGATCTTGGCATTTTCCTACTTACGTTCTCCAAAGCCGTGCTGTTCTGTAGGAGGCTTCTTCCTCTGCAGTACTGGTTTGTGTGTGCTGGCAAACGAAATGCAGTTCAGATTAACATCAGCTTTTCTGCATAAATATTTTGCTTCAAACATAGATATTTCAGTGCAACACTAATTGATTCAGATGCAGTAAAGAATGATCAGGGATCTTCATGTGTTCTTTCAAGTTGAATATCCCTAAGAAAGAAGACTAATTTATCAGTTCATCAAGCACTCTAAGTAAATGCTCCACTGAGGCCATAGCAGTCTGCCTCAGACCTGTGCTCATCAAGCTGAGAAGCTGAGTGCACCCTTTTCTCCTTAAGTTCTCAACAGTGTACCCTTTGCCATATTTTGTCTGAGAAAATAAGATGATTGTACTATTTCATATTTCTCATTTTCATCAAAGAGGACAACTTTGTAATCCTTACAACCATTTTACTGAACTAACAAAGCTATTCAACTGCAACAAAAAGTAAATAAGTTGTTTTTTATGATGACAAGACAGATCAATTTTACCTTCCAAAATTGTATAAAATAAAAACAATTCTGAGCTTAACATTACAACCAACACAAAGAGTTTTGCTGCTGCTGGAAGTTTATACCATTGTATTACTCCTTGAAAGTATAATCTCGGGAATTATGGAGAGTAAGCAGAATGACAACATGTCCATATAGTACATAAAAACTCCATGTACATATATAGAAACTGTCTATCCATAACAAGCTTGCCAGCGATTTATGTTGTACGGATAAGTTTGCGCTTGTAAGTGTTTTCATAACATTGTTTAAATACATAAAATTTTAAGAGTATTCCTAGAACTACCTCCCTGAGAATCTAGCCATATATAAACACAGCAACACATTATATTTGGCTTTATATTGCACAGCATCCAAACCATGTTACAAGTGGTGCTTTCTCTGACTGCAGTCCACAGTGTTCAACAGAATGCCAAGGTCTTTTTCATACTGCTTAATTAAGATTTCACATTAAGGAAGGCATTCTGCATTTCTAATTTGTGTTAGTTTACATTAGGTTTTCACAGAGATGGTTTGAGCAGAAGTGAAGCTGTGCCAGCTCAACTGCAGTCCACTCCTCATGTTTCCAGAGTGCTTTTCTAAGCAGAATGTGAATTACTGTCTTCTGTGAGCATCTATAATTGTCTACTGCTTGAGGTGCACAGAAATTCAGTCTGCCTCCATGTAGCAGGTCTTCCTACGCAGGGTGTTTTTTCCTCCTTGTGGAAATGCAGGATGGAGTAACGAATACAGGACTAAAATGCTGAAATAAAAAACAGCACTGGGCATTTGTTCTGACTTCCAATTTTTATGTTGAAATAATCTCTCTATAGATGCTGGTGGCAGCTTTAATTTTGTATCCTGTCATGCTACAGAATCCTACTCTGTGTTTTGTATCAGAAGCACTACTTCATGTTATGCAATATAGAAAATGTCACCTTTAAAAAGCACTATTTTCCAGTAACTGCTATTACTGTAGTGTATTTCACTGTCATTTACCTCTGCGCACAATAACTGAGAAATATGAGACAGCTGTTTAAAAGTACAGATATTTGTAGCAGTTGACTATCCAACAGGTACAGTACTTTCCATGTCTTACGTGTATTTCAGTTTATCTTGGCTCATGATATTCTCTGTAAAATGGTTACACAACAATAAGTTTTGTGCTGGTTTTACTGATCAAGAAAAAAAATCCTACCAAAACTGTTGTGAGGAATGCTTACCTCATGCAGTAAGTGGCAGACTCGTGAGCAAACATTCATCTCAGTATTCAGCAAATGCGGAGAGCAGGAAGCAAAAAAATGTGAGCTCTCTGTCATCAATTTTCTTTTAAAATGCCTACTATTCGGGTAAAGCTTACTACGTGAGATTCTGCTCATTACAGACATCCTGAGAAAAGACAGATTTGTTCTAATTATGCAGTACGTAGAAGTGCAACTGGATGTGTTTGCCAGCCCAGAAAGAAGCAGTAGAAAATCTGGGTAGTTGCTAGGCTGCTTTGTGACACAGACTCAGGAAATTGTGCTGATCAATCACAGCCAAAAACTTCTTATCTCAAAACTCTCCCACGCAGAGACCCATTTCGGAACCTGGGGCTTTGAAAAAGGAAAAAAATGAAAGTGCATAACAGCAAATGGTAGAGGAAACAAAGCCAATTAAGTGCTAATATGCGGTTCTGGGTCATGGACTTATTTTATGCAGTCTAGCAACAAATGGTTTGTAAAAATTCAAGTGCTAAAGGGTACATATTTTTTTTTTTAGGTAAAACCATGCTTGTTAAATTAAATTCACGTTTTCTGGAAGCTGAATCTTGAGGTATTCTCAGTCTTGTGATGGATTTTGCTGCATGTACAAAGGACTCCATGTAGCTATGGTTTAACTTCCTGCAGACAGAGGCACTTTTAACTCTTGCATAGGTTCCTCTGACATATTCTAGCCTCCTCCTCCTCTCTTGGGTAAACATCTTCTTGTTAGAGTAGAGAACGTCTAAGAACATTAGCTGCTAAATTCAGCTCAAATATTTGTCTCAACATGTTATGACTAAACAATGTGATCCGTGCAGGATATCATTATTAACCAACGTAAAACACCCAGTAGGAGATCCAAAGGCACTGCTGGTTATATTAATCCAAAACCTGACCACTACTTCTGGTCGATTCAGCACTACTCGTGGATCCTTCCTCCTGCTCAGCAAAGGCACCTTACTATCAAGTAATGGCAGTGGGGAGAGTTAAGAGATCATCTGCTGCTAAGAAACCGCTTCACAAGGGTAGAATCGCCTGAAGTCAGAAAGTGCAGCTGCAATTCAGAGGACACTAGAGATCAATACATCCTTCCACAGCAGTAGATTCTTATCTAGGATTTTATTTGGGAAAGGACATTAATGAAGTTTGGACAAAACACTTCGTTTTTCTCCAGGTTTTCCAGACTCACAGGAATTGGGTGACCCTGAGCAATTCTTGATGAATACAGGTTGAGTAATAACAGATATCCTCAAACACAAACCCCGTAGATCCATGCCACTTGCATTTTTGCATTTATTTGACATTCTTCAGGTAGATACATTGCTATTTTTGACGATTTTCAGGTAGTGATGGTAATGCAAATAGTGATTTATGTTTTCTAAAGAAGGGAAAAGACTCTTACAATTCAGGTGATGGACTGAACATATGTGTTACTTTTCAGGAACTCCATGAGCCACAATAAGAACCTTCTCGTACCTACAGTACAGGTAGATGAGGGAGGAATAAGAAATCATTCCCTGCAGTGTAAATGACTGTGTGACACAGTGTCACAGGATGATGAACAGCATCATTTGAAAATTCTTCCCTGTAATTAAGTCGAGCAATTCTGGATACAAATTGACCTTTACAAATCATCAGTTCTTTGCCAATATTTCAAACAAAAGATTGAAACTGCTGGTATTTATAAGTTTGACACAATTTACACTTAGGCAGCAATAGCAGTATGGGCAGGATGGGAAGATGCATGCATTATTAAATAAGCAAAACAAGCTAGTATCATAATAAACCAAGAAAAACGAATAGGTCCACAAAAGAGAAGTTTGATTATGAGATGCAGAGACTTGAAACATGGTATAAATTCTTCTCAGTCTCATGCCTTTGTGGTTCCTGGCATGCATGCTGAGGATGTAAAGAGTTTTACATGCAGCTGGATGCATTACATCACCTCCCGCTGGAGGTACTGTGAAGATTCTAAAAATCTTTACAACATGAAGACCAGTCCTAGAAATACAGACAGATAGAAAGCAGCTAGCATGTATGATCCATCAGTTAGATATTTATGTGGCCAATCTGCAGTAAAGGCACCACAAGTATTGTTGTTTCCATAGTTACAATGGCCTTGTGGGGGCATGTATTGTATCGCTTGTGCCTTGCACTTATTTACTAGAGAAAGCAGCAACTCCATCTATTATTTATATGATTCCTGTTTCCGCCACCACTTCATCTGCACTCTGCACTACCATGCAGTCACTCCACTTTTGCATGGATCTTTGAAGGTGGCTTGTTGTCTTTCAGATTAGACAGACATGAAAATGGCATGCAATAATTTCCTACCGGAAAATATATAGCTTTGTATGACCTTATGCAGATAAGAATTCCAGACTCCTTTTTTTTTGTTAAAAATGAAATCAGCATAAACCATATTCTTATCATGATTTTCAACTGTTTTCCAAGAGTGGGAGCATTATATTTACAAAGGAACACAGTGGCAACATCGTGTGATGTGCGTTAGATGAAGAGTTTATTTTATTTATTATTCCAGTGTTTAGAAATTCAGATATCTTTTGATGAAAAACTTGTTACATTTCTCAGGAATCATACTGACTTAATGCTGGTTTACTGGCAACGGCAAAGCTGTATTTGTCTTGCATGTGATATCCTGAGAAAGTAAAGTAGATAGAGTACTTGCCTCTTAGATATATTTTTATAGCTTTAATATACTTTAAAATACTTTAAAATGAAGTTCACAATATTGGCTAAAACAATTGCATAGAAAATAAAATCAAAACAAAATTGATTACAAAGAATACTTCACATATTTCAGCATAGTATTATAAACTTTCTGCCTTCTACAGAGCAAAGAAAGAATAAAGAAAAGTACCATGCACTTGACTGAGATTTTTGTGCTGTTCTCTGGAGCAGCATGGTACACAGGCTCAGTGGGACCAGAACAGGGATGCACCTGGCATGGCTCAAAAGCCAGAAGCTTGATCTGTGCATGCCCAAAAATCTCCTTTTTTTTCTTTTTTTCATCACAATGGTAAACATGGAGACATATGGTCAAGAATCATTTCAGTAGATGAGAATGGCGTTTCTTGTTCAGGCAGGGGACAGTTCTTGTTGTTTAACTATGGCCTCTCTGGGCAGAAAGGTTGTTTTGAAAGCATGTTATTGATTTATAAAACCATTTTCTGTGATCCTTCCTATGTTATGGAAAAACACATTAAAAATAAAATAAAATAACCACGAAGTAACAATAAAAAAAAACTAAAACAAGAGTATATACATCTGAGAAACACTACTCATTTGTTTCAGATTCTTGGTGATCAGAAGAGCATAGGCTCCAAAAGACAGAGCAATACAAGAAAGTGAGTTTCCTTCTGAGGACAACAAACTGAGGTACGCTGCTGTGCCCCACAGAGACGGAACAAAAACTGTGGGTGACCATGCTCTGAGCCCCAGTGCAGTTCTAATGTGCTGCAGTGTCCCAAGAGCCTGAACTTCTTAATTACCATCAGATGATAGCCTATCCCAGTTTGGTTTTAATCCTTCTGTGAACATGGTACCTATCTCGACTATTCAAGAGCCTCCTCCAAATAAACTGCAGCTCCTCAGTGACCCTGCAACATAGAACAAGACTATTTGCATTTGACAGCCACCCTGTTCCACCCAATGTCTCATTGCGGATTCAGGCTGTATGAGGAGATCCCTTTCACATGCACGTTTGTGGTTGGGTTTGCACAGTATTTTCCTATCCTGTCAGATTTACTGACACTTGGAACCATTATAGGTGGAGCAACACTGGAAGCCTGGGAACAGGAGGCCACGATGCCTGCACAGCCCTCTTCTAGCACGCTCTTATTCTAAGCTGCAAACAAATATCGGTGTCACTTGCTCGACACTAAGCTGGAAAGAGCTGTGAGGGCTGCTAACCTCAGCAGCATCTCATTTCGTGTGTGAGTAATAAGGCCCTCCCTAGGGGGAAATGAATGCTAAAGGCTTGAAACTGAGAGGTGCTAATACTTAAAGTATCTGCTGAAGTCATCTTCTAGTGCAGAAGGCAACCTAACAATTACGGATGCTCCTACGATGTCCTGTGATCAGGACATAAATATGGTTCTATATTTTCCTGCAGTTAATAAAGGACTTCCATTGTCTTATAAATAGAAGTAACATAATAATACGATGTCATTTAGATGACTGCTTTGTGCTGTTCAAATGTGCTTATCTGTTGTACTTAGCTGTTTTCAGAGAAGCAGTACCAAAGAACTATAGACAGTTCACCTAATACAGTGAATACATGCTGTGAATTTCCAAATTTTTGTCAAATTATACCAAAGTTCAGCTAATAGTAATCCTATGCGTCTTGTCGGTTCATGGCAACCCTTCAACGTGCTGATTAAGAAATAGGTGTATTTCTCTGAGACAATAAAGATTAAGATTCCTGAGTTCCAAGAGTGGCAGCTTACAGGAGTTTTCTGTGTATATTTTCTACACCAAATTGCCCCAAACTAACCTGTTTGAGTAAGACATTGCCAACAGATCTCTCATTCAAGCAAAAACTACTAATAATAATTATGGATCAGACTGAACTTTTTTCAGGATGGCTTAAAAGTATTCAGGACTTCCCATATATCTAATATCTTATTGGAAATTCCAGTATATAAAAATTGGAAGATCCTTATCTCTGGATTTGAGGCTATTTTTTTCACAAAGTTGTCCTCTTTCCCATCTCTTATGTTATTCCCTGTTCTTTCAGGTATCAGTCAAATGGTACCAAACTCTTTTACCCTTGAAAGAGAAAGAAAGAAAGAAAGAAAATTTTCTAGCTGAACTGTCTTAGATTTATAGTTTAGAATTATCAGGTGAGCAGATGATACACTAGTACTACAAAGTTTTTAACAGGCAGTATCTCAGATGAATAGGGTCAAAAAGAAGACCAAGGGAGGACTATTTGCATTCTTTTATTTTCTTTTCTCTCTCAGAAAAGTCACAATCAGTTCATACTAGGCATATTCACTAAGTTTAACTAAATATTGCATATCCCCCATGAACCTTAAACAGTGGAAAGTCCTCAGTGGGTGATTTCATTCAGCCCAAGGTACCTATAACTTCCGCTCTGCACAAATTTCATAAATGAGCTACTGAGATTTGTGCAGAGCATTGTGATGTGTGAATGGATGAAGACTGTGCCACCAGTCTCAACAAATGGCACACGGGCATGTGCATCTCATGCTGTTGGTGGAATTCTTTGTAAGGCTTGGGGACTTGCATTGCAGTGCTGTATCACCAGAAATCGGGAGCCGTTACTGTTGGAAATGTACCACTGTAAAGACATATCAGCCTAAGGTAAAAGTAAACAATAATATTTTACTTGATTTTCAGCAGAGTTAAGTGCTTGCCATCCTACTGACATCAGTCAGATGTATGGGTACTTAACATCTCAGCAAGTCAAGTCATTTAACTTAATATTTTCTTTTCATTTGTATCCCTAATAGTAGTGTCTCGTCTGTACAATTATGATAGCACAGCAGAACTAGATCAAGCTTTTGGCCATATGACCTACTGTAGAAATATTTTCACAGTCAGTTACTCTATTGGCTTCTCTATTATTTTAGAGTGTTAATTTTTTTTAAATTAAAATCTAATATTTTATTACAACATAGGAAAGATTTTTCTTCCTCTGTGGCCCCAAACCTGCCAAGGAATTGTGACTATATGGGTGAGATATCATGAAAAAGAACTGACCCAACATTTTTAAGACCAAGTTACAAATAAAGCTTCTCTATTATTATTGAATCTGAAAAAGTAACCTTATTTTAAATCACTCAGTAATGAGAAGCCTCCACAGAGGTCACTGGGAGTTTCTTAGCATTGAGTGTTTTGAAATTGAAGTTATATATTGCCATACCTGAAATACTGATTTCGGACCCTGACATAGATTCTTGATTTGAACAATTCTGTAATGATTTATGAGAACTATTGGGGGCAGGTGAGAAATTTCTCACTGTTGTAATATAACTTGAGGAGAAATTAACTTTTTAGGTAAAGCAAGTTATCTCATCAGTACTTACACTGCAATCAGAAATCAAGCTAATTGTAAAATGGCCTTTTAAAGTGATCATTAAATATATAACTTGGAGGGCCCAAAAGTTATAAAATATAACCCTCAAACTTCTTTTTTTTTTTTTTTTTTCTCCTCTTGAGTGTTGCATTTTTTATCAGTAAAATAAGTAACTGGTATCAAAGTAAAAAATAAGATATCATATGAGCCAGCATGAAGAGGGCAGTATGTAAACTATATGGCCAGAAGGCACTGGCATGATCACCATGTCTGGTACCCTTTGCAGTTACATTTAAAAAAGTGTGTCCTCTGCACATCCACAGAAGCATCAGCCTGGAAGGTGACTCTTAACATATGGAATGAGGCAGTCCTGTTATCTAGGTATCTAGTTATGCGTGCATCTTCGAGGCTCAAGTACACTTAAAGTTTCTCTCCTCCATGCCAATATTCATCAGCATTGGTCAAGTGCTCCATTAACTTTCTCTTTGGCAGTTTCTTCAGCATTTTTTTTATAAAGCAGGCCTCCAGGCTGCTAACTGCAGTCTCTTATGCACAAGCTTTTGTTTCTTAATGTACTCCCTGATCTGGAGACACCAGATCTGAACTGGTAACAGTCATATCACATACCAGAGGCAGGGTTAGTCACACCTGTACCTAACAGAGATAGAAAGTCATCTTCTCCCTTCTTATTCAATTTTCTCCTGAATCATGACAGGAGTACATTAATTCTTTTGGACAGCGACCTTGTAAGCTCAATAAGAACAACTTACAATCAGATGAATATCCACCAAAAACTGCACTCTTTATTCAAGGCTGCTGTGTATCACTGGAGACACTGGCATATTTCTCTGCATCTTGTGTGACCCTTAAAGCACCAGATAATCTCACAGCTATTTCACACTCTTGTCTTGCATTTCACAGTATTGTTGTTACAGAGCTTACGTTGAAAATGCCATTGCAATATCAGATTAACATTAATACCTATTTCACATGTTCTCTGACATTAATTCTCCAACTCAAGTCTCTCACAGGAGAAAGCACCTGACTAGAAGATAAAAAATGTATTATAAATTAATGAAACAGAAGTTAAAGTACCAGAACAAAAATTAAAAAAAAAAAAAAAAAAAAAAGAGAGAGAGAGAGAAAGAGAGAGAGAATTTTATTTAGATGTTTTCATTCATTTTGCAAGAAATTGGGAAACACAGTCCCCTGAGAATGGGACAGACAGCTAACTGAAAACCAAATAGACCAGTCAACAGAAAATGCCAAAGAGAGGAGTATGTTTAAAAGTCATTCTTCCTTTAAGACCACACCTTAATAGCCTATACATGTATTTCAGGTTTCTATGTGAGTGTAGACTTGTACCTAGAAATCAACTCACCCTTACTCTTCATTTGTGTATTTGGTACAAAGGAATGCCTCACAATTCTTTTAGATAGGACCACGAGAAGGCTGCGTGTTTTCCATATGCTACTCTATCAATTTAAGCACTCAGACAGGATGGGTCTTGGTGTGTGTAGGATTCACACCCACATTTCCTGCTTCCCAGACAGGCACTTTGCAGAGTGACTCATGCTTTTAGTAAATATATGACCCCAGAAATAAAGGCCTTTACAGAAGTCAAAGCCTCCTTGGCTGGATATCCTAATCTCCCTGCCACAAATGTATTGTTTCTCATTTCATCTGTGTCCGTTCCCATGCCTTGAGGCTGCAAGTTTGTGCAGGTTCAAAAAGCAAGCTGAAACAAACACAGAATATAAGGCAGATGTTGAGGAGTTATTCTTTTGAATCTCTTCCTACTGCCTTCGTGAGAGATGCTGCTGCTCCAGCCTTGACGTCAGGAACCATTGCCAAGGATGCTCTGGAAACAGCACGAGAACCAGTTTGGATCTGGCGCTGCACTTGCTGCTGCAGCCAGTGGCAGGCAGGATCCAAGCTTGCCTGCGAACCCTGACTGCTCAGGGTCATAGGACATCCAGTTTGGGAATTTGGTCAAATATAGGAAGGAGGCAAACCTTTGAGGAAGTATCCCCTAGCCAGCTCAGTAGTATTAATTTTCTTTGTAAGGGGAGAAAAAGCTACCCTGTACCTGTTTTAAAGATGGAATTATCTGTTTTCCTAAAGTGCCTATCAGTCTGCATTGACTAGAATGATGAATTTAAATGACAACAAAGTTCTCAGATCATCACCTCAGCTGCAAGACAGGTGGACTTCAAGCAGAGAAGGAGCTTTCTGAGAAAAATCTTAGCTTCTCAAGGAGCTAATTGGGCTAGGCAGAAGTATTTTCATTCTATCATATTAATTTAGATGTCTATATTTTCCCCGCATGTTGCTCTGTTTGTACAGAAGAAATTTTTATTCAGAGTTTGTCCAGATTCTCTATGCAATGTAACAAAGACAAGACAATTTCCTTGTCCCTTGGAGCACTAAATTAAGCTAAAACAGCATGACAAAATGATGTTCTTTTCTAGCAGAACATCATCCTTAAGTATCTTCATTATCTTATCTTTCTATTGTACTATACAATGGCCTCCTATTTTCTAGGCTGAATTCTACCATGGAAGATTCAGTGTACACAATTTAAGTGATTTTAAGGAGGTATTTTGACAGTTACTGATGGTGCCCACTGTATGACCTAGCTGTTATATGTCAGAGGATTAGAGTCCTCAAAATTCCTATTAAAAAAGTTTAAATGGATTGAATAGACCAGGTGTTGCATTATTCGTGCTGATCTTTGCTCTTTCATGCCTCATATTATCTTGTCCACTTGACATTATCGAGGGCTGCCTAAGAAGAAATGTAATTCTAAAGGCAGAACTCATCTTGGCTGATTTGTTGACATGCCCAGGGTAGTTGTTAGTTTCCTTCTCAGAAAAAAAAAATGTACTTCTTATATTTTTATTCCTTGATCAAACTCTGAGAATTGGAAAACATTTATCTCCTGATTTAACTTAAAAGAAAAAAAAAAAGAGGATTAATGTTTTGTTCTCAAGAGATGAGATGCTGATATCTGACTTTTGTAGAATAAAGCTTATCTCATCAGTGTAAATTTACGTTTGAAACAACTGATTCGTATGAATTCCATGTATCAGATTAATGCCTAACTTTGCCAGTCTCCACAATGAAGATTAACAGATAGCTGTCATACTTTTCACCTTAGACAAGCTGTTTTTTTTTTCTCCGAGAATATTGCACAAGCAATAAATATCTTAGTCAATTTCTCAAGAACATATAAATTAACTGAATTGATTTTAGCTTCAAGAAAATTTTAAAATAACTTTATTTGTTCATTGTTCTTTTACACAGAGCTTGAGATTTTCTGCAATATTATATATACTTAGTAACAGAGGCTGTTTGTCCCCATCATTCTAGCAACACATTTGCTGTGCTGAAGAGGGATCAAATATATTAAATATTCATATAGAATCAATTTTACTGGTGTTTCTTCAAAGGATATTTTCTTCCATCAAGAAGTTGGGATTATAGATTTTGCAGATCAAAGACCATATTTCTAAACTTGATTTTTAGATTTCTGGATGGTAGGTTTTTCCTTCAGCTCCATTTAGCATGTTTCATAGTGATTCTCTTGATATGTCCAACAAAATCTACAAGGAAGTAATCAATTCTGAGCTTCTCAAGACAGAACAATCTGTGATCATTACTGCCATTAAAATAACATAATCTTCCCTCTTTCTTGCCTTCTCCAAGACATCTAACGCTGTTGTTTTTTGTGTACTTTTGTCCATAAAGAACTGACACACCTGGTTAATTAATCTGAAGTTAGCATTGTCAAAGTTTTCCTACTCTGAATTACAGAGGTATTATTTTTCTATCTCTTTCATTTATTTCTCAATAGATTTTTTTCTCAATTCAGGTTGAGCTACCTACTCTTTTGGGGCTAGTTAGAGCTTTTGCCACCAGCCCTGAATGAATACTGTGCTTTGGTACACAAAATTCCAACTGTCTATAGGTTCTTTCACTCTGAGGAGAAAGTCTATCAGAAAACATGTATACCTGTCGCTTTCAAAACCTAAAGTCATCTTGTTCTTCTGGCCATTAGGGAGCAAATATAAAATTGCGAGCTCTGTCCACTTTCTCGTTTGTACAAATAGGCTTCAGAAATTATGTTTTGAGATTTGGATACCATGTAGAAGAAGAAGCTTGTGGCAAATTGTACCTTCAAAAGGTCTGACAAAAAGCAGGCTGTATATATATGTATATATAAATATATATATATGTAGCTTGGTTTCACTTGGGTTGTGTCCAAATACAAAATAAATTACTAAAATGGTAGGAAAAATACTAAATTTATTCCACTAAACAATTGTCATAACACCCACTATGAAAATCTCCTGGAGGATCAATAAAAGTACATCTTCATTATTCATTTCTCTCACTCTGGGCAAAAGAAAGTGCAATGCCCCAAACCTCTTCAACACGTGAAATAAAAAGTCAAGGTCTTGCTTACAACTAGCAGGCAATGAGTCATGAAAGTGACTAAAGTATCATTTCACAGCTGTGAATAGAAAAAGAAGAAGCTGCAGCATTTGTGAAGCTGACAAAGGGTTAAAAAAATGCAGATAGGTTAAAGAAAAACAGGCAATACTCGTGGAGCTAAAAAAATTGGATGGAAGGCACCGGAAGAATACTTGCGTGTTGACTAAGGTCTTATATTAGCTCTAATTCTCAGTTTTCTTTTTTCTTTCTTTCTCTTTCTTTCTCTTTCTTTCTCTTCTTTCTTTCTTTCTTTCTTTTTCTTTCTTTCTTTCTTTCTTTCTTTCTTTCTTTCTTTCTTTCTTTCTTTCTTTCTTTCTTCCTTTCTTTCTTCCTTTCTTTCTTTCTTTCTTTTCTTTTTTAAATGTTGGTTTGTTTATTTTGTTTATTTGCTTTTTACATGGTCCTGTAGCATATTTCCCAGCATTTACACAAGACACTTGGAGAGAAGTAAATTAGAAATTATGAGAATGTGCCATTTCCAAAAGAACTGAAGATGGAAAGCAAGTCACTTCTAATTTGTATATAATAATTAAGAAGTAGAAGGAAGGGCGACACTGCCTGGAACAGCTAGTTTAAAAATGGATAGTTAAGGGCTGAATATAGTACAGTCTTGTGCTTACAGAGCTGGCAATGGCAAACTTACAAGAAATAAATACTAAAAATATAGAAAGACACAAGAGTCAGAAAAAGTTTATTATGAAGCAAATATTCTTGGAATTACATAGTCAAAGAATTTCACATTAGCACAATCATGCATTACCCAAGTTAAAAATAACAATAAAATGTTACAATGAAATGGCGTATTTAGAAACAAAATCAAGCGCAGAATCATTCTGTAAAAACCGCTTACTCCATGAATAGAGCTGTTGCTTGGGTCATAATATTGTAATTTTATACAGAGAGAAAAAAAATGAAAACTTTATTATACATTACAAAATCTTTTTCACATACTCTTTTGGTGTTATGCTTATTCATATTTAAATTTTCATCCACTTCATCGTTCTTATGAATTAATAAAGGAACTCTTAATACCAGGATTTAGCAGGTCAATGATGTAAGCTTACTTTTATTCCCTTTAGAAGAAATATTCTGATATCTCAACAGTCAACCTTCATAAATCCAGTAACATAGTACAAATTGCTTAGTAGCTTTGTAAATCTTCTGTTTAGATATCTAACCATGGACACTCACAACCTTTAGTTTTAAAGATATAGGTCAAACTCATAAAGTTATTGAACAGCTTATGTAGCTGAATATCTCTTTCGTCTGACATGCATGGAGCCCACAGTTAAGCTACACTACAATTAATTAATTAGTTAATTAATTAAAATCTTATATTTT
The DNA here is from genome assembly GCA_013399715.1 of Alectura lathami. NCBI lineage: Eukaryota > Metazoa > Chordata > Aves > Galliformes > Megapodiidae > Alectura > Alectura lathami. The sequence continues at coordinate 335,114 of VXAV01008453.1, read as the reverse complement.
CTAGAAATACACAAGGGAAAATATTTATTTCTAAATGCTTCTCTCGTAACAGATTGTATTCTAGAATATGTTATTTCCACAGTTCATCAGACATCTGTCCTTAACAATAGATATTTTTCCATGAAATCATCAAAGCAAAACAAAACTTCTTGCCTTTCCAGATTAATTTTTTAATCTGGAAATTTTCCAGATTATATTTTCCATGGTTTTGATGTGAATAGTAGATCTCACAGGTACATCAGTAGACCAGCACAATTCCTTTGCCAAAGCACAGCTGACCCTGTGCATAGCGAATGTCAAAGGAATGTGGCTGGAACTCCTCAAGATCTTCTAGGTAGGAGGGCACAAATGGATCAGAGAGCCTCTGAGAGACAATAAACTCCAGGAAAAGTTAACAGCCAAGGAGTTCTTTTACAATGAGAAATAGTTTCACCTGGCAAGTCAGTGTGTCCTGTTCTGGGTCTTTAAAAAGGTATGCAACAAAACTTTGACAGAATGAAACACTTCTTGTGCAGTGTGTTCTACAGAGATTCTGATGTGTATTAGTGAAATAAACTCTTTGTAGATGAATAAACACTACACATTCAGATTCAGAAACGACACTGTTCTACTGTTCCTCTAGTTATATGACAACAGTAACATTGCAGCATAAAAGAGCATGGCATCTGCATTAGCATTCACATAAAAAGCAGGAACAGTCTACCAATGCAGGACATCTTTCAGTAAAATTTATGCAGCATGTTACAAGATATTTTTGCTTAAAGATGTTGGCCTCCGTGAAGTGA
>VXAV01008453.1:308473-318513 GCA_013399715.1 Alectura lathami | reverse complement strand
AACATTACAAAACGTATTAGAATAATCCCTCAGCTGCTTCTTACATAGACAAAGATTAATGATCATTGACTGGGAACTGTTCTTTGCACATTGGAAATAAAATCATCTTTACAATAAAAATTTCAAAAGTTACTGAGATGTAGTGGAAATACGGTATTCTACAAGGCTATTTTTAAAATTTTATTCCTGTTGCCATCTATTTCCTCAGGTGTCTGACTCTCACAGTGGCTCCATGTAAAAGAAAGATTCTCTAAGGTCTAGCAAGCAGTGACAAAAAAACAGTCCCACTGCATGGTGATGCATTCTGGGGCCACACTAGTGCCCATCAGACTGTGCTGGTGCACAACACCATCTTACAGCTTGCAGAGTTACTGACTTGGGGCCAAGCTGCTGGTCTTACTTCCCTGTAAATACCCTCCACCAGAGCAAGATCCATTTTTAAAAAGATGTTCAGGTGCCCAAAGATGTATGTAAGATTATCGAAGAACTCTGAGGCACTACAATGAAGTTATACACCTAGAGGACTTTACTAATCTCATTAAATAATGCTCTGCATGTAGGACTTTGAAAAATTAAAGCCTAACTTGCTCAAGTCAAACTGGAGAGACGTTTGAGCTCTCATAGAGGTATCCAGTGCTATTACAGACTTTGTCCAAAACAAGTCAGGTGGGAAGGCAGTGATGATGAAGAGCCTATAGGAGACTTGTACCCTTCTACATCAACACCTGGAGAACAGGACATCAAAAATGGTAAAAGACACCCGTGCTTACTCGAATCATTGACCATAGTCTGTGGCAGAATAAGTGACTGAATAAACTTCTCCTGTGGACCAAATTCATTCCCAGTCTTTGAGGCATCATAGCTAGAAATTGTTAGGAATAGCTAGAGTATATTGGTTAGTATCTTCTTTAGCGTTCTCTATAAATTCAACTACATAAATGTGTTTTAAAACACTTGTAGAAGTATCAGCATCTGAAGGGCCCAAGGATTGCTATCAAGATATATTAAACTTTTGATCTCACAAGACCTGGTGTGGCAGTTTTAGTCTAGGGGAAAATTATTCATAAGCGTGAGAAGGATGGCAGAACATATTCCCAACTTAGGAAGTAGACTTGCTGGCATAGCTAAATGCATCCTGGTCCTTTCATGCTTCAGCATTTCTACTAAAATGAACATAGTATTTATCTGCTAAAGGCTTATAAAAACCCTCAATTTCTGTTGAAGTTCAGTAATTCCAATATTTTTTACAGAGAATTTTAAACTCATACTGAACTATCATTCTGTATTAAAGTCAATAAAACATTTTAGCCTTCTGCCTACATTATGCATGAAAATGAAGATCCAATAACACTTAAGAATAAAACAGCAGTGGGTAGTATGTATTTGATTACAAATGAGTCTGCACCAACTCGCTTACCATTGAACTGAATCTTTCTTTGATGTGTGAATGATTAGCATGAGCACCACAACAGCAGAAGAGAGAGAAAGAGAGGCAGAGGTATGTATATATCAAATCCATATCATTCACAAGTAAAACTGTTTGTCTTCAACTATTCATTATTCCATTGATATTTTTTTTCCCAGTAATCAAAAAAGCTTTCACAACTGTGGTGAGGTATATATAGCCAAAGCAGGAAATTCCGACCTAGATGGAATAATCTTAAACAAACTTTTCAATAAATAGTTAAGAAAAATAAATTGTTACATGAATTTGGTCCTCTTTTTATGTAATTTGTACACAAAAGAGAACTAGGTATATAACATAGCTTGACAAATTGTGATGTGAGGTTGTGGTTTCTGATTCAGCAAGGCACTTAAGAATATACATAAACTCTGCCACATTCTCGGGTCTGATTAATTTCTAAGTTAAGCAAATGCTTAAATGATTGCACTGCCAACAGTAACACTACATTCGTCTTGAAATGTAAATTAAATGTGCCCATTTGCACAGGTTTTTCATTACATTTTCTTGGTTCACTGGATTACTCTGGCTAAGTTAAAACCTGGTGGCTTCAGTTCCTATGGAAATAAGGGAGTGAATCAGTTCCTCACGACAAAAAGGTACTTGACTTACCTTGAGGTAAACTTCACCACAGACAATTCAGACAAAGATAACAGCATGGCCTTACAGCTCTGTACAACAGGAGCGGGAGAAAAATTCATTTAACACTTCAGCTCACGAAAACATGCATATACAAGAAATCAGTGGAGGTTCAGTGATTCATATCAGCTAAGGATCTTCCCAGTATTCCCTCCTATAATCTTGACTCAAATAGAAACAAAAGTGTATATGAAGAAATATTTAGCAAAAGCAAAATAATCAGAGAAATTGTTAATAGTATAGGGGCTACTAAAAAGTCTCTACATATCCAAAGAAGGGCAACAAAGCTGATGAGGGACCTGCAGCACAAGTCTTATGAGGAGCGGCTGAGGGAACTGGGGCTGTTCAGGCTGGAGAAGAGGAGGCTCAGGGAAGACCTTATTGCTCTCTACAACTACCTGAAAGGAGGCTGTAGTGAGGTGGGGGTCGGCCTCTTCTCCCAGGTAAATAGTGATAGGGGATAGTGATAGGTAACAGCCTCAAGATGCACCAGGGGAGGTTCAGGTTGGGTGTTAGGAAAAACTTCTCTGAGAGAGTGGTCAGGCATTGGAACAGGCTGCCCAGGGAGGTGGTGGAGTCTCCTTCCCTGGAGGTGCTCAAGAAACATGTAGAGGTGGCACTTAGGGACATGATTTTGTGGGCATTGTGGTGATTGGTGGCAGCTGGACTAGATGATCTAAGAGGTCTTTTCCAACCTTAATGATACTATTCTAAAATTGTTTAGCAATATCGGCTTGCTTACTTTCTAGACACAAAAATAAATGCACATTTAAATCTGTTTGGGTCCAGAATTAACAAACTACACAAATGATTTTCTAATTTTTGTCCATTTTCAATTTATATAATGGAGTGAAATGTGTAGTAACTACACATGTAAATACAGACAAGTACAGACACAGCCTAGGAAAAGAGAGCACCCTTCAAACATTTATTATGAAGGTATTTTCTAAAGTATCAACAAAGCAGCTCTAGGTTTAAAATGGAATTTTTATGAATCTTCTCACCTCTCAGCTGATGAATAATTCATTAATTCTTTAAAGCCTGGTATTCTGGTTTATATGAATTTCAGACCTACAGGCTGCAGGCATTTTATTTTATTTTATTTTATTTTTTCTTGTTAGGAATTCCTCTGTAAACCTTTGGAAGCATTGCATGAGCATATTGGTACTGTTAGGAAGGTTAGCATAACAGTAACACATAGCACATACTTACTGTGCCTAATGATCAAGTAATCTCTACATGATAGATTTGCAAAGAGTTCTTTGCTTTTACTGGTAGTGACTTCTGCCTAGAGACCATGTAATATAACATTTTCTTTTCCCATGGGGTTTCAAGAATCTATGCCAAGCAAAAAATTACTTCGCAATTGTGTATTGCTGTTCCCTGGATGAGGCACCATCACAATACATGTTTTTTTCCAAATCTGTTCTCTCTGTAGGAGCAGGCAAATTGAGTACAGATCACTCAGATGATGTATCTACTATGAAATTTCTGAAACGGGGTTTGACCGAGTAACTGACGTAATGAAATCTGTAGCTATTGAGAAGATATTTAGGTAATGTCCTCATCTTTGAAATATCCAAAATCTTTGTACTACTTTTATGAGGCCAGCACCTGTGCCTATATATAAGTAAATGAAGTAATATGCAGCTATTATATTACACAGGTGAAATAAGAATAAAATATAAACTATGTCGTATACTAATATTTTTGGAGACACTGATATAAATTATAACTCTCAATCTGTTATACTAGTATATCCCACAAAAGACCCACAAAAAGGAGGAGGCAGCAGATGCAATCTGAGGGCAGAGCAACTGACAATTAAACTGAAGAGGGCTGTGTGTGTATACACAGATACAGCCAATCGCTACCTCAAGAAGCGTGAACTACTCCCAGGCAGTGAAAATAGCTAGAACAGTTATAATCCCGAAGTAATTTTCATGGCAATAAAAAGTGTTTTCTTTTGGAATGCCTTGATTTGTTTGTTTGTTTGTTTTGCTTTTGTGGCCTCTTATGTGTAGCGGATCATTTTAATAGTTCAGAGAGCCTGACAAGATTACATTTTCTTTGTTGAATATTATTTGTTTGAAAAATGTGTATCATCTTTGATGGTGAGACTGAAGTAACGCCAACAATATCCTCGCCACATTGTACATGGCAAACCAGGTTAGGAAAAGGATGTGTGTTTTAGGGGAAGTCCTGCTTTGGGTGAAGAAAGCACCTTTTAATTTCAAGCAAAGCCTCCATGGTATGAACTTCCTGAAATGATTTTTTCTTTTTTTCCATGACAGGGGTGGTTCCCTGAGGAACTTCTGGTCTCTGCAGTGGGTCAGAACACCCTTGGGGCAGTTCTTTGGCTTATTTATGGTTTCTTTGGTAAGAAAGCATTAGATTCTTGGGACATTAACATTTCACGCAGTTGGGCAAGGTTTTAAGAAGAGCTGCAATAGTCTCAAAGAACTATTAGTGCTTAAGCAGTACAAAGAAACCAGCAATTTCCTCATCACTACCTTGAAACCACTAATTTAATCACTGTTATATTATATCTCTCTATAAATAACAATAAAAACATTTTTTAAGTAGATACATATTTTACATGTTATGAATTTTATTTTCTGGAATGAACTGAACCTGTATCTGTTCCCTTCATGTCTGACTTAAATGAGGTTAATATTGTTTAACCTGAAATGAATCAGTCAGCATGTGCTCAGTATGTCAATATCATGTCTGTCAATAAAATGATGCCATAGCAACTTGTAATTTCCATGGAAAAGCAACATATTATCATATCTTTATAATAAAAAAATGTTTTATAGTATGATTATTAATCTGATCATTGAAAAGTAAGCTGGCATCCATTTAAGAAAGTGCCAAACTTTGTGAAATATTACAAGCCAAGAGATTTAAATTTATTCCTGGAAAACAAAGTGACTGTGCTCTATTTTATGCAAGTATTCATCACTTCATGATTGATGGTTACAGCTGAAACAAAACAGGGAAGATTTATGATCATATACTAAGTAATTTTACCTGTCAGGTGCTTACCTCAAAACGTACTCTCTCATGAGAAAAATACGTTGTGCTGAGAACAACTGCTAATTTTTTCTTTCTTGGTGCTCTGGGCTGATCCACCTAAATCAGCAAGTGAATGCTTGTGCCATAACCTGGCAGGGTTTGTGTTGTGGCCCAGAGTTACAGAAATTCTGAGTGACTTCATTTGTAGTTAAATGGGGTTTTATGGTTTATTAAAGCTGCAAAATGTCTACTTTTAGGAAATTTTGTTGCATTTTATATAAATAAGTCTTTTGTTGCAGGTTGTTTTTTGACACTGTCTATAATATAACTATCATAACTAAACATTATTTTGCATCCTATATAGGTACGGGAAAAATGTCAGCACGTTCTCATTTAAAATTCTTGTGCTTGGTTTGCATCTTATCCCTTCTCTACTTTTCAGAGTAGTCAGAGTATTCAAAATAAGTCCAGAAGTATGTGGAACTTGAACTAAATTTTCTTGTCCTACAAAACTTGTTGTACAAAACTACTATACTTAGTAGTGTTAGAAAGCTTACCTCCTTATTTCCCAACACTCAGGTCAGCAGCACCTTGCTCAGATCTGATGTACGTGATGCATACCTTTGATTTACCTTTAGATAATTTCTCAGTGTTCAGACACAATCTCAACTACATCACAGGGATGACTGATTTCTGCCTCTTCACAAGATTGCAATCACTGTCATTTACCAAGTGATATAATTCCTCCCTCTTCAAAGTCAATGAGAATTTTGGGCAATTGTCTGTCTATTGCATTCTAGTATCCCTGTAATTGCTGGGATCTGAGCCAGGAAAAGACCTGGAATGCAGTTTTAATAACCATGACATGCTGATATATTGTAGTATTAACCTTTAGCTATAACTTCAGAAATTATCATTTTTCTTCAAAATCTCTATTACATTTTTCCTACTCAGCTTCTGAAGAAAAAATCTTCCTTTAAACGTGCTTTGTGTTTCACACTTGTTTGTTTTTCTGCAACAGTTTTTTTTTTTTTTTCCTTAAATGATGTTCTGATCGTGGTAGGAAAAAAGAAAAAAAAAGAGAGAGAGAGAGAGAGAGAGAGAGGGAGAAGAGGGAGAGAAGTTATTTCTTGAAAGACTCTTGCTCAACAAGCTCATTTATCTAATGGAGCAGGTTAATAGTCTTGTACATGGGCAAGTTTTCTTCCGAATGGCTTTCTGTGTAAATCTCTGGGTCAGGGCATTTATTGTCCTTGGAAAAAAAAAAAAAAGAAAAAGGAATAAAAAATGTTCTGTCTAGTGCTATAAATCAATCAGCAGAAAAGCTGAACCTGAATTACTGTGAATTTGATGTTCTTGTTTTCTTTGTACAGCTGCCTACTGTATGTCCTTCATCCTCTTTCTTTGTAGATTGAACAAATTCTCAGCAGACTTGCAATAATCCATTAAAATTTCTTGGAGAAAACTTCCTTAGACATGTAAAAATTAGAATTAACCTAATTACATTAATAAACACCAGCAAGGCTGCTTATAATAATGATCCTTAGGACCCCAAAGCCATCTCTATCCTCCCATGCAAAATGAGAAATAAATACAACTGTTTCCAAAATAGTTCTTGTGACAGCAGGTTACCCAGAGAGTCCAGCTGCTATTAAACAATAATTAAAGGAATTTTGAATGTGGACACTATGGCACACTGAGGTACAAACCGCCTGTTCTTCTCTGCCCATTCCCTGAGCTTGCTGGAGATGAGTCAGATCACATTAGGAACCCACACAGCTACAGCAGTGTACCAGGGCAGCTGCAGGGAGGGAAGGTCCCCAAGGCAGTTCTGCTCTATCTGACTAGGCTGTATTTTTTGTGCTAAAATCCACTGACGCAGTGGGGAGCTAATACAGATCACCCTTTGCCATGAGCCTGTCATTTCAGTAGGTCACAACTCTGGAAAAGAGGACTTCTGAAGGAAGTATCAGGCTGGGGGGCCATTCTCTTCCTCATCTAAATCAGGAGTCAGTTGTGACACACATTGCATCATGCCTCATGTTTTACATTTTCACAACTGTTCTGTTCTTTCCCCCTTAGTACAGCCTTTGCTTCTCATACACAGAAATGCAGATACAAGACGCCCCCGTGCTTGGAAGCAGCTTAGTTTTTAAAGGACGCTCATCTTGAAACTTCTTTGCAAGGAAAATGTAGAGTTTTTCATTAACTTTTCCTTTTTTTTTTTTTTTTCCAAGTTATCTAAGGCACATACCTGTATTTAGACAGCTAGCATGGAAATCATCAGAGTGTTCTCATATCTTCTTATCTCCTTATGAAGATATTTGAGTAGTTACTCAGGGTTTTACAGTTTCAAACTTCTCTCCATTAAAAAAAAAAAATCAAAACAGTCTAATCAAACTATAAATCAAAACAGTCAAAAACTGTAATAAAGTGTGATGTTTGGAAAAAGGCAGATACTGCAAAATTCTCCTTAAGTACAAATGGTCCCGAAGCACACCACTTAGTAAAGAAACGTAGATGAATCTTTGAGATATAAATGGAAGCCACTTTTACTGACTTTGAGTAGTACCTTACCCTGCCAGCTGTCCCACTGAAAAAGAAACATGGAAAATGCACTCCTAGCTGAAATAAGTAAAACATTTTTATTCCCAAAATAGCTGTGAAGGGGGAAAAGCACAGCATGATGTGCTGATGTGCAGTGTTCCGAGTCTTTAAGATTCCTCCTGGAATTTGCATTAAGTGTTAGTCTTGACTTTGCTTTCATTTGTAAATATGTCTGACATGTTTGAGGAAAAATTCACACCAGTATCATTGAAATTCCTTGGAATTCTTAAAAAAAATATTCTTTTGACCACAGTTGTCCAGATAGACTGATCTTTCCACTGTTGAAAGAAATGCAGACAGGCATAATTGTTCACTGCTGTGCAGCCCCATGAGAATCAGCAGCCACAGAACATCTCATTTCCTCCTGCCTTCACCAATGACAAGGGGCTGGGTGATGCTAGGCCCCAGCAGGCAGGAACAAGGACGAGGCTGAGTCACAAGTGGACATCTTTGCTCACTGTTATGATGAGATGCAGCAGCAAGACGAAGGGCAAGGAGCTCCCTGGTTGCGTGCAGAGCAGGCATTGAAGAGTGCAAGATTATTGCAGGCTGATGAAAGAATTCAGTTGTGTACCCAGGATGGGTGCAGAGGGCTGTCGGAAGTGTCAGATGTGTGTCAGACTCAGCACATCCAGAACTTCTCATCTCAGGGAACACACAACAGCCTGTGGAAATACACTGGGCTACACTCGGCTCCACATAGGACTTTTGCAACCATAAATAACACTTTAAGAAAAGTGATTTTGAGATGAACACTTATGATGAATGTTGCAATACTATGTGATCTTACCTAACGTCACAAACAACAACCTGCCAGGACTTTTAAAAATAATCCATAATTACCTCAAATTAAATGCAACTATGCTTTAAAATTCCCCAAAAATTTCTTCTGTTAACTGAGGTACTAGGATGTAACAGAACAGAAATATGTTTAATAAAATTTTAAATTACAGAAAATGTCGATCTTAAGCTTCCTCTCTCTCTCTATCTGCCTACTTCCCAAGAACATAAAGAAATTTTTTTTTAAAAAAAAGGGGAATTATTGCAATATTTCTAAATCAGAATGGTTTCTGGCTTTCTATTTTATAGAGAAAACCTAAAGAGGATTGGTAAAGAAGGAATTCAGAGTTATTAAAAACTGTTTTAAAATGTATACAAGATAATGCCTTCCTTCTCTCCTTTGAGAAAAGAATGTTCAAAGGTGAATACAGCTTTCTAAGTCAATTTTTTTTAGCTCTTTATACAGTTGCTGGACTTTTATCTTTAAGAGCACTCTAACCTTGTTTTAAATGCTAATTAGTCCTAAGTGTTTCAATACCATCAACTTTTGCTTACAGCATCCTCTTAACTCTGAACAGAACAGCTGAAGCACGGCCCGGTGCACCTAAGACATTTTGCATTTCCTCACCAGTGTATGGCCTGCCTTGGTGAGAAATGTTTTCTGAGTTGGAGCTGGTATTTATTTTAGTCCATACCTACTGCTGGGTGAGTTCACCTGTAAGCTATGCACACTGCAAATGCAAACATGACTCCAGTGGTCATGATCAAGTGAGCCTCTCCTGATTCAAGTGTCATCTCGTCTGTGACATCAAGTGTGTATTAGAAGTTTGCTGTAGATTACCAAAACAATTTCAGAAAGCAAAAGATTTCTGTCAAGATCAAGCTACACCTGACTTGGACCATCATGGAAGTGAAATGCTCTGATGACAAGATCCTGAACCATCACAGAGTTGGCAAGTATATTCCCTCTATTTTGTTACCATATACCCAATACCCATAGTCTTTTATTTATTTATTTATTTATTTATTTTCCTCAGATTTCAGGAAGTCTCCATCCGTATTTGTATGGCTTATTCTACAGGTTACCACATGGAGAAGAATGTCTTTAGAGAGCTAGTAATCAAGACAAGTGACAAAGGAAAAATACAGATAGAAAATCTGAAAGGAGCCCGTGAGAGTGCAATAGGATTTCTTATATAAAACAAATAATTCAGATCAATATTTTATGTTACTTGTAAATCTCTTAGTGCCGACTGTCTGAGAAATCACGCTTTCAGAGTACACAGAGTCTGAATTTCTAGTCCTAATGAAAGCTGAGGGTTGGTGAGATCAGTAAACACTACATACTCTTGTGGTTTAGAATGTATTCTTACCCTCAGGAACAGTGTAAAGGTGCAGCTAGAAACCCAAACGTGTTGTTATTGAGCAAATTTTTTAAGAAATCAGCCTTGCATTTTATAAATATAACAGTCAAAGGAGGTTGTGTAGCCCAAGGGCTGGCATCAGGAGCTTGTCAGGAGGACACCAAGCAGAA
>VXAV01008453.1:284334-297481 GCA_013399715.1 Alectura lathami | reverse complement strand
CTCTAAGGACCCTCTTATCCTTGATATGCCTAGAGACAGTGCCAAGGATAAGTTGCTCCATCACCTTCCCAGGGACAGAGGTGAGGCTGACCGGTCTGTAGTTACCAGGGTCCTCCTTCTTGCCCTTTTTGAAGATTGGGGTGACATTTGCTTTCCTCCAGTCCTCACGCACCTCTTCCGTCCTCCACGACTTACCAAAGATGATGGAGAGCGGCCTAGCAATGACTTCCGCCATCTCCCTCAGCACCCACGGGTGCATCCCATCAGGACCCATGGATTTGTGGATGTCTAGATTGCTTAAATGGTCCTTAACCCAGTCCTCATCTACCGAGGCAAACTCCTCCTTCATCCTGGCTTCCTCTGGGGCTTCAGGGGTACGGGGCTCCTCAGGACAGCCTCTGGCAGTGTAGACAGAGACAAAGAAGGCATTCAGTAACTCTGCCTTCTCTGTATTTTCTGTCACCGGGACACCCATCTCATTCTTCAGTGGGCCTACATTGCCTCTAGCATTTTATTAATTAATTCAAGGGTGTGACATTTGCATAATAGCTGCTTCATATTTTCAGATCCAGTTAACAGTATAACAGACATCTGAACAGGCTTTGAATTACAACAATACTTTATTTAATTTGCTGTATACAATAATGCAACTAGAATACAGACTGCTAAAAAATATTTATAATTTTGCATTCATGTAGGTGAGATTACCCAAAAATACTAAGGACTAACTCCTCTGCTGATCTAAGTTAGCATAAAGCCCTGGACTTGATGTGATTCTCCCATGCTAATTAAAGTATAAATGCAGCCATGGTTTTTTCCCTCAACTGAGGTTACCAATGCTGCAAGGCTGATGGGCCTCCAGCATATTCTGGTATATCATGGTCTGATCAGTCAGCTGTGGTAAAAGATAGAAAAGGCTGGGACCCAATATAAAATTCAGATTACTAGTACTTTTTTGGAAAATATCCAGACTTTTTTGTAAACTCTGTCCCACACCTTCTGTACTTGCCATGTCTTAAGAAACCTGTGGATATCACTTAAAATTGTTTAAAAGATAATTTCTGTTTTTGCTGTTGTTGTTGTTGTTATTTCCTCTCTATTTTCATCCTCTGATTCTCTCTCATGGTCTCTCTCTCTCTCTTGATATTTTTTTGTACTTCCATTAATCCCAAATTTAATTACTTCTTATTGCATTAAGTGTTTTGTTTTGCTTTGTTTCTATTCGAGTTTCTTTTCTGTTTGAATTCTGTTTCTTCACAAATGACAATGATTGCCAGATAATTTCAGTGAGAGTCCTACATAACACATCAGTACTGATAGAAAAGAAAAAAAAAAATCTTCCATAGTGTTGGAGAAAATACTAAACAACTATCTTTCCTTCACTCACAGAAAACACATAATACAGTCTGGAAAGGGTAGGACACTTCCAGAAAGAGGAACTGTCTACAGAGGTGGAATACCCCTCTGGCCCCATGCTCTTTCCAGAATTTCGTTCCTTAGGGAACACAGTAACCATCTCATCCATTTGCCTCCCTGCCAGCCCTGAGAGAGCCTTGCTCTTCCTCAAACCTTCCATTCACTGCCAAACACAGTAGTAAACCACTCTTGTGTTTGCCTAGGACTCAGTCAAGTAGGTAGGTATACTATTATTTACCCTCAGTAGTATCTCATATGAACCAGGCACATCCTTAGAAAATAAAAGAAACTCTATCTGAAACATACTTGCTGCTCATGTGGGCTAGCTTGAGGGAGAAAAAAAGCAACAAATAAAAACACACAAACACACACAGGAAAAAAAAAAAAAACACAATAAAATTAACAAAATGGTGTTGGGCACATCAGCATTGCCTGAAGCTATACAAAATGTAGCACAAAAAAGTCTGTGTTATAATTACTTTTTTAATTAAATTATGTTTTGCTTGACAGACTTTTGTTTTGCTGTCAAAAAACATCAGCCTGTGCCACTTCTCTGTGGGATTTTCAAATCAGTTAATAATAATAATAATAATAATAACAGCATAGGCAATGGGCCTTCCAGCCATTAGCTAATGTCAATGCCTTTAAGACTCAGTCTGAAGAAGGAAGGCAGCAGCATTTCGAATGAGCCAGGAAAGAGTGCCATTTGATGATTTAGAGATGTGGTCTTTCTCACCCTACTTTCATGTTCCAATCATTTTTGTGACATCCAAATCAGACCTTCTTGCAGAATCCTTGTATTGCTTTATAGTGTTGACAAAAAAATACGATCTCCTTTACCCAAAGTATGGGTTTTGATAGCAATCCATTAATTACTGCTGGAGTGGGTTAAATTAGAATTGTATCTACATAAAAGTTTTGTTTCATTTTTCATTCAAGTAATGCATTCCTTGCAAAGAAAGGCCAAGGTCCAAGGTTTGTTAGAGAAAATTCTCCACTAACCCTCGTTTTCATCTCATTGCATTTTCTGAGCTTGCAGTCCATTGAATTTTACTCAGTCATAGAAAGACACAGGTTCAAATGGACCTCTGGGTACAAACTGGTCCAGACACTGTTCAAATCACAGTCAACATAGACGACTCAGGCATTTGTTCATTAGAGCTGTAAATGTACCCAAGGTTGGAGCTATTGCAAGTCTCTGAGCAATCTGGTGCAGTGATTGGATATCATAGTGAAAAAAATATATCCTGATATCTAAACAGAATTTCCCATATTATGAGCTGTGTCCTTTGCTCTTCATCCTTTCACTGTGCACTTCTAAAAAGATCACAATCCCTTGGGACAATATATATATATATATGTATATATATTTTACTTAAACAACATGTGTGTTTGATTTTCACATCCACTTAAAGTGTTTAAAATTAAACGAATTCTGTGTTCTGCCACATTAATTCTTCCTTTCATTTCCGTTAAATTCAGAATGAACATTTAGAGTGAATTTATTTTAAAAGTTTCAGATGTTTCAGAACTTCTATTGTTTTCAGTGCTAAGGTTGTTCCAAAGCTCACTGGAGTAATTAAACCTGCATTTCCTTCACAATTGCCTCAGAGTTAGCAAGTAAGGGAGGTTTTATGATATTACTGGCTCATATACTTCTCTATACAGAAATTTTGAACAATGACTGAAAAAGCTCTCTACTTTATACATTCTTCCTCTATAATACTGGATTTGCAATGTCATCTGTGGCTTTAATATGCCAGAATCCACATTAAAACAGACAATGAGATGAAAACAAAAGTTCAATAAAATGCAGGTTTTAAAATGCAACTTGTTCTAAATTAATGAGGTATAACATTGTAAGTCTCTCCTTTTGTGCAAAAGGGTCGTGATATATTCACATATTTACAGTAACCGGTGCTGCAGTGGTAGGAGGTAAGTTGCTGAGACCCTTACTGGCAAATGTCCTTCCAGATGTGACATCAAGGTGGAGTTCACAATGCCGGCTTGGGTAAATGGTTCCCTCCACAGCAAATATGAGGAGATGATTACATCTGAAAAGGATGAAAGGGTAGAAATGTTGAAATAGATGGGTACACTCCAGTAATATTGGAGAAGTGAACTGAGAGCTCTCTGGTTGGAAAGGTCTCTCAAAGGCACCCATGAGGGTGACAGTCTCACAAAGTATTCGTCACGTACGTCTCAGCTTAGTTCGATGCCTTCTGAGTATCCCAGGAGGGGACTCAGGTCTGTGAACTCTTCTCCTGCAGCTGGCATCTGTCTTTAGGCTTTGCAGCACTGTCAGTCATACAGTCCTAGGTACAGCCTTAGGACCCTTTTATTTTTTTTTTCCCAATCTATACCTCAGTACCACAGCTACTTTTCATCTATCTCTTGCTGAGAAGCAATTTTGTTACGGAAAATTTCAGAAGTCCAGAGGGCTCTAGTTTCCTCTTTTTTTTTTTTTTTTCGATAAAAATCAAAACGGAATGAGTAGGAGGCAATGCCAAATGAGGGAAATGGATTTGATCACACTTAGGCTATTTGAACTACCACACTTCTTCATATTGGGATCCTCTGGGCATTGTGTGAGGCTAATTGTTTTTAACTGTGAGGTTAGTATTCATTAGAAAGAAACGTATGAAACTCTTTCCAGTCAACTTTCAGAGATGGGAGAAAAACTGAAGGTGAAGCAGGGAAGCCAGGAAGTGAAGAAAATAGAGAGGGATTAGGAAAAGCTTTCTTTTTATTTTTTTTCGCTGCTTTCTCCAGAAAATTTCAAACAGAATGCTGTTACTTTCACAAAAATAAATTTTAACCACACAATTTAAGATCCTTTCAGAGAGATGTGCCAGAAGGGGAGAAGTTACAGGGCATAAAGCAGAAGAATGTTCGCCGATGCTTACGTACCTCTGCCCCTGAGCTAAACTCCTCAGCAGGATTTCAAGCTGATGCGGTTACTCAGACATATAGCTAAAACTATCATAACCTTATTTTGTACTGTTTCAGTTTCAGTGCCTGAATAGGTCCCCACACTGTAACTGGTTTATAATAAAGCAAGCAATACATTCCAATGTGTTTTATTTGAGGAAAATGGACATACTTGAATGGCTCTGTCTACAACACTGCTGTTACTGGACCCTTTGCAGACGTAACCAAGCTGCCCTTAAATTATCTTGTTTGGGTGGCCAACAGATCTTAAAGTTTCTTAAGAGCATTACTTAAGAGCATTAGCAGTATTGATTTTGTCAGGACAAGGACAGCCCTGTGTCCAGAGCTCTTCAGACGCAACAAAGAGAGAGTAAAGGGGAACAGTTCAGTGCTCAGAGGTAAGATTGCCTCTCTCGCTACTGACAAGAGGGTGAAGTATTGGGCACAAGGACACGTGTTTCTGGGATAATCACACAACCCTGAGTAACAGCCATGACCCTACATGACTCTATTCTCCTCTCAGCAGCGCCAGCAATTCTGAAGTTGCAGGGCTGTTTCAGAAGGCTTCCTCAGACTGCTAAGGCACAGTGAAAGGTCCATGGCCCTCTTACTCGTGCTGGCTGTGCTTTGGTGCTGTAGGTGCCTCTCACAGAGGCCACTGTGCAGATTTTTGGCTGAGCTTTGCAGTGACTGTGCCAGTATATGTGGGCCTTAGGAAGTACCAGATGCACCCAGAGGAGATAAAAGCCTGAGAGCCTAAGTAATACACTCTGTGTATGACAGTAGCTAAAATAAAATGTTGGTGTACTAGTCTCTGTCGAAAGAGATGCCATATATCTAGCTAAGTACAAAACTGCCTCCGATGTATATCAACCTCCCTGTGGCAAAAAAAAAAAAAAAAAAAAAAAAAAAAAAACATGATTCTGTGCAACGTGGTTAAAACTGTGAGGCATATTCTCAGAGGCCTAAATAAAACACTCAGCCAAGAATCTGCCTAGCAGTTGGCTGGAAATATGCAAAGGGGAATTCAGCACAGTGTCCCCATTGTAGTCAGTATGGGGTGTCTGAGCATATTAAGTAACCGGAGGTTTAGCATACTATGGCCCCTGCCGCTTTAATTCCCTATCTCTGCCAGTCTCTTAAATGTTAGCTTCTTAGTCACCTCCCCTTTCCATTAATCACAGTGATAAGTATTTTAAAGTAATTCTTGGTCTATTCCTTAAAACAGAAAAGCAATCAATGCTGAGAACTTTAGTGACCATGTACCACAACAGACTGCAGACTTGTAACACCAATTACAAGAACAGCTAATTGGAGCACAGTCAGGGCTGCCGGATCTGATAGACACTCCCACCACTAGTTTTACTATGGATCGTGGTGGCCTCAAATGACTCACTCTCACTGCTCTGAAATGGCTCAGCTCCCGAATGTAATTAGGCCTATGCCATATGTTCCTATTTTATCAGTTCATAGAAGTTTCTGTACCTGCACGAACCCTCACCTAAAAACCTTTCACAGACCTGTAGGTAGGGAAAATCATCACACCCTAAAAACAGGAGAATCGAAAATTGAACTTTTTCCCTACTTTCTCCTGATTTTTTCCCTCTTGATGCTTCTATCATAGTCCTACATTCTCAGTTTGGATCATGCAACATAAAACACAATTCCAGCCATCACAAATTATTCTTGAATTCTTCAAGTGTGATCTGTGAAGGATCAATGTGGTCATGCACTGAGATCTTAATCTCCTCAACAAAGATACATTGTGATCCCTGCCTTTACCACTCAATGTGCAGTGTTGCCAACATAAAACTTGTTTTCTGTATTTCAGTGTACAGATGGTACACTTGAAGTGATGCAGATGTTACCACTCTTCCCATTGCAACTCACATGTGTTTGTACACCTTGTGATGATGTCCTTCCACTGTACATTAGGCTTAAGTATTCCAAATAAATCAGATTGAAGTGTTGTTCTTTGAAAAGGGAACTGGGGAGAAGAAACAGAAAGTACATAAAACCATGTCAGTGAGGGAAGCAAATACCAATTTTGGCATGAGTGTGTAATCTAATCAGAACTCAAGTAAGTATGAAAAAAAGGCAAGGGACTCATCCAGGAGCCCAATGCTGACAATCAATACCTGTGGCTGAAACCAGGCACAGCTCAGAGATTTGCATTGTCACAGCAGCCAGGGTATTTAATATAAACTGTCACGACCCAGATAAACCCATTGCAAATCACTGCCGTATTCACAGATTAGGGTCTGTGATGGCTAAAGAACAGCAAGTTTTCTCCTTGATCAGTATGAATTTACAATGTGGAGTATTTGGATCATTTCAATTATAGCCTGAAAATCATTAGCTGTCAAGGCCTAGGCCAAGGCAGGGCTACAAATACCACCACTGTCTTCACCAAGTGAGGTGACAGCCACTTGTTTGTCCTGCAATGAGCCTTCAGCACATCTGGATTGTCTGTATCTGCCACAGGTGAGTCAGATCTTCTGGTACTACAGAGGTGCAGAGACACCAAGGAACACAGCACACATTTGGAAGGCACAGAGATGGCATGTAGAATGTTTCTTGTTAGCATCCTCTTCTCCAGGTCTCGCAGAGGCATCTGGAACAGCATCGCATCCTGGTCCTAGTCCTGTCCCCAATGCCCTTCCACATACATGCCTTTTCCGTGTTCAGTTCGTCTCCCAACTGTCACTGTCTCATCCCATCTC
This sequence comes from Alectura lathami, assembly GCA_013399715.1. Classification (NCBI taxonomy): domain Eukaryota; kingdom Metazoa; phylum Chordata; class Aves; order Galliformes; family Megapodiidae; genus Alectura; species Alectura lathami. The sequence goes on along the minus strand of VXAV01008453.1, from coordinate 290,411 downwards.
TATTAAAATGTCTTATCAACCCTGTCATGAACAAGCTATTTCTAAATCCTAGACGTTAAGCCAATGCTTGTCTCTAAGCTAATTAACTTCAAAAGTTCAAATTTAATCCAAAGTAATCTGCCAGCAATTTACTCTCTAACTTCTGTCCCCTAACATTTACCTTTAGGAATATACCTATTACTTCAATCGTATCTTCTTCCTGTGTAAGGTTTCCATAGGCATCACTTAGGTAAGACTAATGTGACTATCTTTTTGGGAAGTTAACAAGGGCTGAAGGTCCATGAATGGCTGACAACAATTGAAAGAAACTTAGGCGTCCAGAATTTCATCCGTATTCATGAATCAATTCCTTTTACTGGTGTATGAGAATCTGGTCAGGCAGGACTGTTAGGTCCCTTAATTTTCCCTGGACAAGGTTTTTATACAGTGATTGCAATGTCCAAGAGAAAACACAGTTGTTTTTAAAGGCAAATAGCCTGACCTAGCTTATCCTTTAGCCATCTGTGCATATTTAAATTAATCCTACTTCCAGCATTAACCTATTTAGAATCACCAGAATCCACAGCAGAGTGGATCCCAAACCTATAGAACCCAAAATACTTAGAAAGAGAAAGAACAGGCATCTAGACAGCAAATGTTTAAAGAATTCAAAAAAAATACTAATGCAGAGAAGAATTCTTAGGTCTTTTCAGGCATGAGGCCAAAGTAACCACATGCATTTAGTGTGAAAGTACTACACATACCGTATAAAGTCCTATCCCCATCTTAATCCAAAAACGTTTATAAGGAAATAAATTTTACCAATGAAGTTATAAAATCCATAATAGCCCACTCCGAAAATATAATAGTTATTAGCTTCAACGTTCAGTACATACTTTGATGGATTAGCCTCCCTGGTCCCACTCAGCTTTAGCAGTTGTCAACACGTTAACATGAAATTCACTCTTGACGACCCTGAGGACCTACGTAGGAGAGTTATGTGGGCTAAAATCGCGGGACTTACTGCAAATATGAGTATGGAACCATTCATTCAGTGGTGAACTGATGTGTGCAGAGGTGGACTGTCTAGAAAGTATTATTAAATCATACAGCTATGTTAACAATAGCTAATGTTTATGGAACTGAAGAATTTCTTAAAAGACTGTTGTTGTTAGACAAACCTGGAGAGATTTCTTAAAGCCCAGTTCACCAAAATAAATCTATATGCCTGAATGTATGTGGTTTACTTGCCTGTGAGCTTGACTATTTTCTCCACCTCGAACAGCTGACCTTGTCCCTCCCCTAGAAGTTTTATGGGGAGTGATATCATGCAATCATTATGGCCACAATACTTCTCATCTTCATCCAGATAAACAGCTTTTAAGTATTCTAGTACAATGGGAATGCCCTATTGGCTAAGGGTGTGTTTACACTGCAGAGAGTGGAGAGGTCCCTGAGGGCTCCTGCCCGCATGCACCTACCTCTGGGGGCTCCCAGGAGCGCTCTGCAGAAACCTCTGCTTCCCCTGGCTCTCAGCAGTGTAGAGATAGGACTGTATGGCTGCAGAGCACAGCTACAAACTACACCCTACACAAACACAGTGTGTCCAGTCTCCTCATCCCTTGGGAAACATTGCATGTTGAAATGCTTGGTATTGTTCACTAACTGGCTTGGGGTCTCAGCAGCACTCCACTGAGCAGGATAGATAGCACTGCTCTCAGCAGAGCCAGAGGCCTTGAGATGTATGTGATTGAACAGCAATCCACTTATAGCCACATGCTAACAAGTGCTGTGACTGTACAACTCTGGGCCAAAGTCTGTATTCATAGAAGAGTAAGAACACACATACATCCTTATAGACATGTTCTACCTTTGTTCACCTAAAACCTGCTCCTCATAAAAATGTTTTCAAGTCTCTACCTGCTCACAACCAGGTACACAGTATTTTGGCAGCGAATTTCCTTTGCATAGCTGAAGAAAAGATTGTAGAACATTTTAAATGCACAAGATGAATATGGGTACAGTTTTTCCACTGATAATATAAACACTATTCTTTTGTGAATTCAGCATTAGGTTATTTTACTACAGCCTCTCATTCCCACGTAGGTGGTATTTTCTAGAGTGCCATTACCACCTGTATAAATAGTAGCACTACTGCTGGTGTAATTTGAACTGCTGGTGTAATTTGAACTGCTGTTGCTGTATACACTCAAAGCACGATTGGATAGTTCTTGTTGTTCACCTATAAAATGGTAACTGCAGCCACCAGGCATTTGCTAAATAGATTCAGCAGCCTCAGTGCTTCAGAACTTCTTCCTAATTTGCCACAGAAAAAGAACGCTGAATAAAACCTGGCATCCCATGTGAAGAATCGCCTAATTGCTAGCAGAAGGAGGCATACAACATAGATGCCTATGTGCTTCATCTGCAAATATCCACTAACAATTTTTATTACATAAGCTTTTAGGCTTGAACAAGAGTATTTGTACAGCACAGTGTTTCTCTGATGAAATTAGAGAAGAATGTACCACAGTAAATATACAGAATAAAAATATATTTATAGAGCTTTAGTTCTTAGGCTGAATATCCAGTAGGAAAATGGAATTTTTTTTGTCTTTATTCAGTGGTCATGTGTTCCATAACGGCCTATACCCTCATGTCAAAATTAACAAGGAAAATCTTTCCAGAATTACAAATGTAGCCCAGAAACTTAAGCACTGAAGGCTTTAAAGGGAAATGTATTCTTACACAGAGTGTATTTTTAACAAGAGTTGTGCGACGTTTCATGGATGTCCACATAAATAAAGAGGTATGTCCTTATACTGCTGAAGAAGTAACAATACATCTGCAATAAACAGTGACACAGTATCATTACCACAGTCTTTAGCTATACAATGCCATTAAAGAACAGAATACTTGTTATTCTTATTTTCCTCCTCACCTCTGTTTAAGGGCAGCAAAATCTTTCTATCACAAAAGCATTAACAGAAGCTAAGTCATGAAAAACAAGTAACTTTCAGTCCTACATTTAAGGCATTCAATCGTATAATGTTAGGCGATGTATTTACATCATATGTCATCTTCCAACTTCCATTTCTCCCTCTTTTTTCAAGTTTATCAATTTATTACTGTAGAATATGATACCCTTTTATGAAATATTGCCTTCCCAGATGGCTCTGTGTTGGGATATAATTCCTGTGTGCTGTTGGAAAGAGTCATTTTCTTCTGAGATTTAAACTATTTTTGACTTTGTTTTGCAAAAAATACATCAATTTTTCAGTGTTATAACAGATCAATAACTCCAAATGTGACACTTACATGATTATGCTCTTACAGTCTTTGTGTCACTGTAGATATTGATGCTTAGAATTAAGAAGCTTGATTGCCATCTCTTTGTTGCGCTTGGAAGTCTACTGAATTCATTAAAAGTATATTATAATTGATAGCATTTTAAAAGTGATTAAAGCAGTTTCACGCAAGGAGAAAGACACTTGAAACATCAATTCTGTTTGTGTGCTTACATCTACAATGATTGAGAGTGTTTATAATTCAGCATTTTCATTATGTATCAACAATTAATTTTCTCCTTCTTAGAACCGTAACTCTTAAATGTACAGTGCTTTTAATCACAGTTTTAATTGTAAAGATAAATCTGGTGTGAATTTAGCAACATACAATTTTTCAATTGGCAAATACAAAAAGGAGCCTTTCCATTAGCTTTAGTGGATTGAATTACACCCAATGACCTTGACAGGCAGACGTGAAAAAAAAGCAAAACCTATTTTTCTTTTATCTATCCCTAGAAATGGAGTCCATGTGACATAACAATTTAATATTACAATCAGTATGTGCTGTGACTCCTCCTCATATATTATTTGCACATACCACAGCTGACTGGAACACAAAGTATTTCATCCAAGTAACAGTTTTAATATGATGCTTATGCAACCTGGAAATAAAATTTAGCAGACGCATAATCTAAGGCAGGGTGTTTATTTTTTTCCCCCACCATCCAGTCACATTAGTCATTATTTCACATTGTTATTTTCCAATGGACCTAAAATCTAAAGTAGTTACTTAGAGAAATATTTGCTGTATATTCAAGGAAACCCAGGTTCCCATGAGTGACATGTTTTAGTTGTCCAGATCTGATCTAAATATCTGCTCTTTTTCATAGATAGCGATTCCTCTCTTTCTATGAGAAATAAGATATTTCTGTACAAACACCAAACTTTTTCAAATGGAATGATAAATAGATCACAGCATGTTAGGTACTTCTATTTTAAAAGATTAAATCCTGGACATTTTTCCATTCTGCATATAAATGAATCTCCACAACTTCCTGCTTTGGAAAGCAAGGAGATCAGAACAACATTATTCTGTTGCTTCCCAAGGATTAGCTCTGCTTTATCTGTTATAAATACAGACTTAGACTTCTTTTTAGTTTCTAAGTTTTAGTTCCCTGAATAAATACTTGGATATGTAATTGTTAAATATGTGAGGCTAGGTCAGTTCTTGAATTCTACTTATACCATATAAAATGTCCATGGTGTTAGAAAATGTTCCTGGCTTAGAAACCCTTGGAGAAGGATCCCTCATGCACAGTGGATTTCATCCTTAACTTACTTCTTCGTTAGCTTCTATACTCCAATCAGATGAAGAACCTTTGTTTCCTACAGTTTTACCTTAGTCACATAATAGCATGAATTGTAAAGTGGTTCCTACCTGACCCTATTACTATACTGGACTTTTCCCAGACTTAACAATCTGCCTCCAACTACATGACAGCATCACCAGCTCTAAAGTTTTTGAGGGTAAGACCTAAGAGGCCTGATTTCATGGTACAGATGAAAGAGAACTCTTGCATATTGATCCTGTGCTTAGAGGCCCTTTATTTTATCTCAGAGAGTGTGTGCAGCCCCTAATAAGATTCAGCATGTTAGCTAAAGGATTTAGTAGTAGTTCCCCAGACACTGTGCACTAGGAATCAATGACGTTCAGTTTTCATTATGGGTACTGGAGAACACATGGCAGTTACTCGGCTAAGGAGTTTAAGCATCTCAGCCATGCAGCGACAGCCACACCAGTAAATTAACCAAGCAAAGCATATGTATGTGAAGAATTAGCAATGCGAGTTTAGCACTGCTAACAGCATTAGCAAACCGAGAAGCATAAAGACAAGAGTACTGGAAGAAAACCTGTCTGCAAGCATATCTATACCAACAGATTTGCAGAGAGGCTCAAGAGACTGTGAAACCTATATCAAATCAAGTTAATTTTGTACCACTTTTGAGGGTTTGGGTGAGAAAAGTTTTTAGGCAGGCATAATCATAAATAGCCATATTGTTCTTGGAAATGGCATCTTCTCATGGAACAGTACTGTGGTGGCTGCTCTGTACAAACTTGTGTGCTATGTGCCATTACATGTTGTCATGCAAAATGGCAGGTAGCAAGGAGGAAGTAGGTAATGGGATAATATAGGAAAACAAAATAGAGACAAAGTGAGGAAAGCTCTGTTATAAAAATCCAGAACTACTTTCATCAAAGTCATGAAAAGAGCTGAAAAATATACAGACATGGTACCTCCTGAACTTATTTGGAGAAGCCTTGCTTAATCCAGTGACAGCATGAAACAAGAATTTTAAAAGTAAAGAAACAACAAGAGATGCAGGAGGGAGACACAAGACACGAGTCTGGTGTGCAGCAAAGTACACAGATTATCCTTCAATATCGTACCCTGGGGTGGTGACTGGGAAAATGTTTGTTTTGACACCTGTTATTTACATTCCAGTTTGTATAGAATAAATATCCTTAAAATGCTTAAATATACAAAGCTGCCAGTAATTGTATGTGTGGACAGAGGAATAGACTGGAGCTATCNTGCTCAAGAAACCCAAACAAATGCATATTTCTGTTTATCATCTTCTCCATCTCAGCAATTCAATATGAACCACTCCAACGTTATGTTACATTTATGTTTTAATTTGAAGCCCTTTTAACCACAAAAGTCAGCTCTTAAACACTGATTTGAATTACCTGACCAGTTTCTGAAAAGTGATTGATGCATGCTTGGTTTAGTTTTCGTAAGACAGTATGTT